>MU667266.1:1444-16300 GCA_026770625.1 Nicotiana glauca | reverse complement strand
GTCTCAGAAATAAGTACCGCTCCTATCCCGACGCCTTTGGTATTGGCAGCCCCATCAAAGAACAACTTCCACCCTCGCCTTTCGACTTGTTCTAATTCCACGACGTGCATTGTCTCCTCATCTGGGAAATATGTCTTCAAAGGTTTGTACTCATCATCAACTAGGTTCTCGGCTAGATGATCAGCCACCGCTTGTGCTTTCATCGTAGTACGGGTCACGTAGACAATATCAAATTCTGTGAGCGAGATTTGCCATTTCGCGAGCCTCCCTGTGGGCATAGGCTTTTGAAAAATGTACTTCAATGGGTCCAACCTCGAGATGAGATAGGTGGTATATGATGACAAGTAATGTTTCAATTTCTGCGCTACCCAGGTTAAAGCACAACACGTCCTCTCGAGTTGAGTGTACTTTACCTCATAAGATGTGAACTTCTTGCTGAGGCAGTAAATTGCCTGCTCTTTCTTTCTTGTGACGTCATGCTACCCCAGTACACAACCAAAAGAGTTATCCAAAATTGTCAGATAGAGGATCAAGGGTCTTCCCGGCTCTGGCGGAACCAACACAGGCGGACTGGCCAAATACTCCTTAATCTTGTCAAATGCTTCCTGACATTCATCCGTCCATCTGACTGCAACATCTTTCTTTAGCAGCTTAAAGATAGGCTCACAAGTCATTGTAAGCTGGGCAATGAACCTGCTGATTTAATTCAACCTGCCGAGCAAACTCATCACCTTTTTCTTGCTTCTTGGTGGCGGTAACTCCTGAATGGCTTTGATTTTGGATGGGTCTAACTCAATACTGCGTCGACTTACCACAAACCCTAACAGCTTCCCTGACGGGACTCCAAATGCACATTTTACTGGATTAAGTTTGAGATTGTACCTGCGAAGCCTCTGGAAAAACTTCCTCGGGTCTTTAACATGGTCACATTGCTTCCGTGACTTTACGATCACGTCGTTGACATAGACCTCAATTTCCCGATGTATCATATCATGGAACATGGTGGTCATTGCCCTCATATATGTTGCCCCTATGTTCTTTAACCCGAATGGCATAACCTTATAACAGTACGTTCCCCAAGGCGTGATGAATGTCGTCTTTTCCACATCTTCTTCATCCATCAAAATCTGGTGATAACCCGCATAACAATCCACGAAGGAACCAATCTCATGTTTGGCACAGTTGTAAATCAATATATGGATATTTGGAAGTGGGAAATTGTCTTTTGGGCTCGCCTTATTGAGATCACGGTATTCAACGCACACTCTAGTCTTCCCATCCTTCTTTGGTACAGGCACAACATTAGCTAACCAAGTGGGATACCGGGTGACCCAAAGGACCTTCGCATCAAACTGCTTGGTAACCTCTTCTTTAATCTTCACACTGATCTCTGTTTTAAATTTCCTCAGCTTCTGCTTGATCGGAGGGCATGCAGGGTCAGTGGGCAATTTGTGGACCACCAAGTCAGTACTTAAACCCGGCATATCGTCATATGACCATGCGAAAACATCTTTGTACTCAAGCAATGCTTCGATTATTTCTTCCCTAAGCGGAGCTTCCAAATGAACACTTATTTTTGTTTCCCGAACATTCTCCTGATCCCCTAAATTGATTGCCTCTGTATCATTCAGGTTAGGTTTGGGTTTTTCCTTAAATTGACTTAATTCTTTACTGATTTCTTCAAAGGCTTCCTCATCATCATATTCTACCTCGTCATCATACTCAATTTCTTGTATTATTATTTCGGAGTTAGATTGGTAATCAAGACTAGGCCGAAGACTCCGCATGCATGACACATCAGTGATACCAGTATAAAAGGGAATGTACAAGAAAGAAAAGAAAGACAAAATAAAGGCTATCAGGAATGAAAAAGAAAGGAAATTGCATTTCATTAAAATTGTAAGATAACAAGGTTTAACTCATCCAAACGGACGGAACATAGCATCCGAATTACAACCTTGGAAATAATCCAGATTAAACTGAAAGGAAAATCAAAACTAACTACCACGACTTCCTCCGGGTAGGAAGAGGAGTAGCTTCCCAATTATTAAGCTTGGCATGGGCCCCCACGAACTGTACATCTGCTTTGCTTGGACCTTCGCCTGCCTCCACCATATTCACCTCATCAAATAGCTTTTCAAACCTTTCCATCAGCTCCTTGTCGGGTTCCATCATTACAGAATGAAGCATTACCGTTGCTGGGCGCCTCTTAGTACTAGGCCGGACAAAGGAATGGGATAGGCGGGGTATGGGTTTTGGAAGGATCCATGCCCTCTTTTTCATCTGCTTAGCTCGCCTTATGTCAGCAGTAGTGGGCTTAAAGCCTAACCCGAAAGTATCAAAGTTTCCAGGAAGAGATACAGGCTGTATGATGCCCTGTAACAAAGCACCCAAGCCTTTTCCAGGTAAAAATCCATTCTTTATCATTTCTGAAGCCACCATGACAGATGCAGCAGCTACTCTGGGCCTAGGAATACATTCTCCTTCCGGAATTTTGGCAACTGACACTGTGTCTAAGACTTGGTAAACCCATAGACCTTTGTAATCCTCAGCTTCATCGAAAGGCATAATGGTATTACATGAATTATCCTCTCCATGCACAACAATTTCCTGTCGGTCCCACTCGAATTTGACCATCTGATGCAAGGTAGACGGCACAGCTTTTGCGGCATGAATCCAAGGCCGAACCAATAAGATATTGTAGGAGACAGCCACATCAAGCACTTGGAACTCCATTGTGAATTCAACTGGTCCTATTGTCAGTTCTAACATGATGTCCCCAACCGTGTCCTTCCCCCTCCATCAAATCCTCGCACGCAGACGTTATTCTTCTGGATTCTCTCACTGTCCACTTTCAACTTTTCCAGGGTGGAGAGAGGGCAAATGTTTGCACTGGATCTGTTGTCAATCAGCACTCGAGTAACCATAGAGTCTTCACACTTCACTGTGAGGTAAAGTGCCTTATTATACTCAGTACCCTCCAAAGGCAACTCATCATCAGAAAATGTAACCCTGTTGACCTTGAAAATCTTATTCGCTATCTTCTCCAGATGGTTTACAGAGATCTTATCCGGAACATGGGCTTCATTTAGAATCTTCATCAACGCCTAACGATGCTCGTCCGAATGAATCAATAGAGACAGTAGTGAAATCTGTGGTGGAGTTTTCCTCAGTTGTTCTACAATAGAATAATCTTGTGCCTTCATCTTCTTTAAGAATTGTTCAGCCTCTTCTTTAGTTACGGCCTTCTTTACTGGTGCTGGATTGTCTTTGGCAAAGCATCTCCCTGAACGAGTCTGTCCATGAGTTTCACAAACTTCTTCTTTAACTTCCTTCCCCTTGTACATTACAGTCACTCGGTCATAGTTCCATGGGACGGCCTTTTCACTAACCACTGGTAACTGAGTCATCGATTTGATGATAACCGGCTCTGTGCGAGCGCCCTTTACAATCACAACAGATTTAACAACCACTTTTGGTACTTTAATGGGTTCTTGTTTTACTGCCATCACTGGTTTGCTGACTGTCTGTTCTACTATGACCAATGCCTTTTTATCAATTACTTTCTCATTTGCTTTGTTCTCACTGGCCCTGATCATCATTACAGTTTGTGAAGGTTTCTTGTACTCTCCTTTTTGTACTAACTCGATCATGTGAGTCTCATGATGGGTTGGTAATGGATTCTGAGTGATGTTGGGCGTCTCCGGAGTTTGTACTTCAATCCGGCGAGTATCAATGAGCTCCTGGATGGCCGTTTTCAAATGCCAGCACTTCTTTGTATCATGCCCCGGAGCACCTGAGTAGTACTCGCAATTCACCGAATGGTCCAGGGTCCTTGGGGGAGGATTTGGCAATTTGGGTTCAATTGGATTTAACATGCCCAACTGTCTCAATCTGTGGAATAAGCTGGTATAAGATTCTCCTAACGGAGTGAAAGTCTTCTTCTTTTGCAACCTATCATTCTTGGCAGCAGGGTTGGGTTGAAAACCAGGTCCAGTGGGGTTTTTGTAGGCTCTCGGAGGTGAGTAGGTATTTTGAGTATGGTAAGTATTTTGTGGGGTGGGTGCACGCCATGGTGCCTAAGGTTGAGGGTATGTTTGGGCGTGGTGAACAGAGAAATGGGGAACTGGAGGTGGATAGTAGTGTTGTGGTAGGCCATATGGGTTTTGTGGGTAGGTTTGGGGATGGGGGCGTGGTTGGTGGTAATATGGTGATGGACCCCTGGACCAAGCTTTTGATTCTACTATTGTAACATCTTCCTTTTTCTTCTTTCCCAATACCCCTCCAGTGTCGCTCTGGATGGCCTGGGTAGTTGCTTTAATCGCCGAATAACTCATAATTTTGTTAGTCTTGAGACCTTCTTCCACCATACTTCCTATTTTCACTACCTCATTAAAAGTTTTCCCAACTGCTGACACCGGATGACCATAATAAGTAGGCTCCAAAGCCTGTAGAAAATAATCGACCATCTCGCCTTCCTTCATTGGTGGATCAACTCTGGCGGTCTGTTCTCTCCATCGAAAACCATACTCTCTAAAGCTTTCCCCTGCTTTTTCTCAATCTTGGTCAGTGACAACCGGTCCGGGACGATCTCTAAGTTGTACTGAAAATGTCTTGCAAATGCTTGGGCCAAATCATCCCAGGTGTACCATCGAGTATGATCTTGCCGTGTGTACCACTCCAAAGCAGCAGCACTGAGACTTTGACTAAAGTATGCCATTAATAACTCATCCCTTCCCCCAGCACCTCTCATCTTGCTACAAAATCCTCGTAGATGTGCTACTGGGTCACCATGTCCATCATACAGATCAAACTTTGGTAACTTGAATCCCGCAGGCAATTGGACGTCAGGAAACAAGTACAAATCCTTGTAAGCGACACTCACCTGTCCTCCTAGACCTTGCATATTTCTGAACGATTGTTCCAAGCTTTTCACCTTTTATATCATTTCTTCCTGCTCAGTATTTTTAGAAGGCTTCTCTTCTTCAGCTGAGATATCAAGAAGGGGAGTGTAAGGATATGGTTCTGGCTGTTTGAAGGTGGGTTCCGGTGGGTAGTAGTGGGTTTCCTGGGTTTGAAACAGGGGTTCACTAGAAGATCTCTGTAATGTGGCGGGTGGAGAAGCCACAAACACGGGAGTGGTTGGAGGTGAAGGGCATGGGATTTGCTTGGGTGGGGGAGGTGGTGGTGTTTGGGAAGTAGTTGCATAGTATTGCTTGTAAGCAGGGTAGGCCGGAGAGGAATTAACTATAGGAGGATCTTTGTGGCTGAGCTAATGGTGGGATGTAGGTAGGGTTAGCAGGGTAAGCTGGTAGTGGGTATCCCTTTGTCCAAGCCTGGTACATTTCGGCCATCTGTTGCTTCAACTTGTACATTTCCTCTTTCATGGTGTTGACATCCACAACTTCTTCCTCCCTAGATGGATCGACGATGCTTACTTCTAACTTTTGGTTGACCATTTTTGACTTATCTTTAGAGCGGGTGTTGTATGGGTGGGTTGCCAAAATTCCAGTCAACTGAACCACTTGCCTGGACTCATCATCAACAACAACATTGTTATCGGTTAGGGCATTAATAAATTAACAACCGCACGTTTGGGGAATGAATTCACCTAGGCAATTAACGGTTTCTATTATGCATTTACTCGACCGCTTGCGTCATCCCGGCTTTGACTGTGAAGTCTTTCTTTTATCCTTCCCTTGTTTCTTTTATTTTGCCATTGTTTCTTTTGTTGCAGATCTTTTCTCTTTTTCTCTCCTGTTTTCTTTTATCACTCTGCTCTTCTTTCATTTTGGCTTTTATTCTTACTGTATTTTCTTCTTTCATATGGCTATGGTCGGATCCTATAGGGATTGCCTATGCATCGTGCCCATGCCTGAATCAGATCAAATGCAATAAATGTAAAATAGAAACAAAATGTTTTTGGAATTTTCAATTTTACTAATAGCAAGCATTTCAAATACATGGACTCAAGACTGATGCATGAAGATAACTAACAGACTCTAAATGACAAGACGAGCTACAAACTCCATCAACAACTATTCTACTTCAAAAATGAAAATGCAGACTGACTCGAAATGAGAATACAGACTCAAATAATTGATACACTCTAGTAAAAATACAGACTCTAATGACGGTCATGAATACATTAAAGCTCCTGGTGCCCGCGGGACATCGTTCGGTCTCGCCGCGGGCCTATGTGCAAGTTCCCCTTGGAGTCTGTCCAGGTCACTCATTATCTGTTTCACAAATATCATCACTGAGGCAAAGAAGGTAGTCTGAGTCATATTCTCGCACATTTGGCATTTTCTGGTGATGTGGTGAGCAATAGCTAGGATTCTTTCTCTGATTATGCCTTTTTCCTGAAGCAACCGCCCTATCTGTTCGGCCCTGGCCTCCAAAGTCTGCTGATTTCGCTCCTGGAGTTGTTGCAGATCCATTTCTAGTTGTGCTAAAGCTGTATAGCAGTGTTCCCTTTCAACCTTAAACTCTTTTGCTTGTTCGCTCATTTTGTTTTCTGTGGTAATGTCCTTTTTCCTCAATCTGGCGGCCTCATTATCATGTTCTTCTCTCAGCTGCTGAATCATTCGGGCTCGTTCTTCTAGGTTTTTAGCCAACTGTCTTCGAAACCCAGCTCATTCCCTTTCTGCTTTGTTGAGATCGAAACTGTAATCATTTACTTTTTGCCTTAAATTTTCTATAAGCTTTGCATCTTTGGCACTCCTAGCAGGGGTTTCGGCTGCTATCTTCATTTTCTAAATTTGGGCTTGTAACGCTTTATTTTCTTTGGCCAATTTCCTTTTCTCGCCCTCGTTAGCCGCAGCTTGCACACTATTTTCAAACCTAAGGTCTTGGACCTGTTTTTCCAGCTCGCCTATTTTTGCCCTGTATGCATTTTCTTTGTCTAACCAGGCCCACTGCTCTTGCGACGATTCAGCAAACTCCTGGAGATGAGGCCTTTTTGTCGGCCTTCCAAATGCCACATCCCTTCTATACCAAGCCTGATAATCAGGTGACACTTCTCCTTTGGCTCGATCCCGGACACAAGTATTCGCCGTCAAATATTGACATTCGCTCCAGACCTGGCGAACCTTTGCTTTAGGAAATTGGCCTTCGGGGCCAATCTCAACCACTTGCAAACTGAGATCATCATCCTTGGGCACTATCTGGCATCTCCTGAGTTGTCTTAGTACCCGGTACGGGGCGTAAGGCTGAATGCTTCTAAGACCCATCAAGAGAAAATGCGGCCTTGTTGCTAGCATATATATTATTTCATCAACGGGCAACCATCCAAATGTCCATTCTATTTGACTAGCAGTGAGGGACCTAAAGTATGTTGTCCAACCCGTGAATCCTTCCGACAGATTAACCCCTTTAATCCTTGCATAAAACTCTTCTATGCAGGTTTTCTCTGGAGACCCGTAGCTCAAAAACTGAGGACGATGGCACAAATGCTCGATCATCCACATTTGTAACAGTAGATTTCATCCCTAGAAGAAGTCTTTCCCGGCCTTGCAGGCTGTAAGATCACTGAAGATATCGGCTAATATCATAGGTGCGAGAGTGCTTTTGTCTTGAGTCATTAGAGTACTGACGACCCAGGCTATTTTTATGTCAACGTTTCCGTCTTTCCTTGGAAATACCACAAATCCTAGAAAAACCACCATGAAAGCGACACGCCTATGCTCCTCCCATTTTTTACGGTTACCATTACTACATATCTTGCTTTCCGGATTATTGAATCCCCCGATGTGGCCATATCTATGGTATATGAAGTGTGGGGTGCAAAAACCATTTGCCAGATCTGCGTTGTGAACCGTTCTACGTATCTTCAGAGAGTCTAAAAATCTGTGTATAGCTACAGTTCTCGGGGCAACCAAGTATTTGTGCCTTAAAGGAACCTCATCTTTTCCGATGTAGCTAGCTATTTCCTCTAATGTTGGGGTAAGCTCAAAGTCTGAAAAATGGAACACGTTATGTGCCGGGTCCCAACACGTCACTAGTGCTCTGATAATATCTCCCCGAGGCACAATCTCTAGCAAACCGGTAAGCCCTTTCAAATATTTCTTGACTTCATCTTGCCCTTCGCCTCCTAAATCGTTCCACCACAGACGTAACTCCAAAGGGATTTTATGCATGATTGAGAAAGGTTCATTTTGAGTCGTGCTCATCCTGCACATTTATTAAGGTGATTTAATCACTTATTTTGACCTAAAAGCAAAAATGACACTATTTTTCATTCAAATTCCTAATTTCAAAAGCAAACCCGGTTTTGAAAATACGGCCTTTCAGCACTTCGGGTGAAGATTTTAAGGCTGCATTGGCTAACCGGCCAAAATGTTTAACAAATGATCAAATGTGGCTGTCTCACAAAAGCAGCCTTCCGCCGTCCCTTCAGGAACATTCGGCTTATTTTTCAACAAGAATGGCACCGCCCGACTTATTGGATAAAAATTAAAATTTTGGTATTTTTTGGCTATTTTTGCAAAAGGGGGTGGTTGGACGATGAGGGTTGCCTGCGTATCTCACATCCGATGAGGATCAAACCAGCGTAGTTCGGGCAAATTAATGAACTATTTTAAAATAAGACTCTTTTTTTTCATTTTTATTTTTGGCATTTCATAAGCAAATAACAAAACTACTTTTAAAAACAAGACTTTTTTTTTTATTTTCATTTTTTTTTTGCATTTCATAAACAAATAACAAAACTACTTTCAAAAGCAAGACTTTTTCTTTTTTTCCATTTTCATTTTTTGCATTTCATAAACAAATAAAATAAACTAAAAAAAACTATTAAAAAAAACAAGACTTTTTTTTTATTTTTCATGGCAAGACAAACTATTCTCCTTTTTTATTTTTGAAAACAAGACAAAATAATGACTCTCTATTTCCTTTTCATTTTCAACAAACAATAAAACAACCTATTTTTTCCAAACTAAAATAAAGACTCTTTTTCTTTTTCTTTTTCTTTTTCTGCGAATATATTCCAAAAATAAAGACACTTTTTCTATTTTTCCTTTTCTTTTAGTAAAACAAACTATTAAAAACAAAACATTTCTATTTTTTCATTTTTTTTTTCGAAATTTCGGCAGAGTTTCGACAACATTTAGGCATCGATTTTTCTAAAAATAAACAATTAATTCTTTACACTGCTATTTCTCTCTTTTTTCTCTTTTTCTCAATTTTACAAAATTCCCGATGTTCAAAAGCCGGTCAGCATGCGAGTCCGAGACAAATAAGTGCACGTAAAATGCATCATGGTGGTCTTTTCATATCCGGTTACCTGTCCTAGACGGACCCAACCCCTGTGTTGAGTCCCCTAAGTCAAATGCAACATGATGCAAATAAGCGCTCCTACTAGGGATCCGGTATGAAGTCAAGTTATTCTAGGTTCAAAACCTGGGTATGTGTTCTAGACTATGTTCCCGAGCGGACAACTCGAGTCGATGAGGGGGCTACGTACCGGGAACCAAAAGGCCATCCGACTTAGTAACTTGTCCGGCCTCTTTCTTATTTCAAGGTATTGACACTAACAGAATAGGGAGTCTCAACCAGTAAGCACATCCCCGGAGGTGAGAAGAGAAGGGTTTCAGCACAATTTCTATACAGTTCAGATAATATCAAAACGGTAAACATTTAGCACATTAGGCATGAAACATGTAGGAAAATCAGATATAACCAAATACAACAATTTATATAAGCTTGAATTTTGAACCCTGAACAAAATATTCTGGGTTATATTCCCCAGCAGAGTCGCCAGAGCTCTCACACCTCCTTTTTACTTACTACACCCCATGAAGGGTATAATAAAAGGAGTTTTTCCAATTAAAGGACAACCGGAACGGGATTTATTAAATTTCAAAGTCGCCACTTGGGAGATTAATGGTGTCCCAAGTCATCGGTTGAATCCCAAACCGAGGAAATTATTGACTCTGTTTAACAGTCCACGATCCAGAAATTCGAGTAAGGAATTCTGTTAACCCGGGAGAAGGTGTTAGGCATTCCCAGATTCCGTGGTTCTAGCACGGTCGCTCAACTGTTGCAGTTGATTTTATCTGATTTCAAAAACATGTTCTAACTTATGTGCCTTTTATTAGTAATCTGCTTTGATTTATATTTTAATAAGAATTGCAACGTCATGAAAATGCATCTTGAACCACGTCGCACCAGTGCACCCGTGATTGGTAACACATTTCGACTTCGTAGAGATTTGGATTTGGGTCACATAAATGTTGTGATGACCTGGACCGTCGTCACGTGAGTTACCGACCCGTTTTCCCCATATTATGTTTCTCTATGATTTAATATCAATATTTGAGTTGATCGGGTAGAGTCGGATTGGTTTTGGTTGGAAATGAGGCACTTAGCCTCTTGGAAGGAAGCTTGTTTTGGAAAAGTCAAGCGGAAGTTAACCATATAGTTATAGGGCTCCGATGTGAGTTCCTCTGGTTCGGTTAGCTTCGGGGGAGGATTTGTGACTTAGGAGAGCGATCAAAATTGAATTTGGAGGTCCGATGTAGAAATAGGCTTGAATTGGCGAAGTTGGAATTTTGGCGAATTCCGGTTGATAGGTGAGTTTTTGATACGAGGGTCAGAATGGAATTCCGAGAGTTGCATTAGCTTCGTTTGGTAATTTTGGATATGTCTGCAAATTTTCAGGTCATTTGGACGTCGTTTGTTCGGGTTTTTGATCGAATGAGAGTTTCGGAAGTTTAAAGAAAATTTAGGCTTGAATCCGTGGTAATTTGATGATTCTTGAGTTGTTGTATGTGTTTTTATGATTGGAACAAGTTCGTATGATGTTTTGGGATATGTTGGTGTCTTTGGTTGAGGTCCCCGGGGCCTCGGGATGAATTCGGTTGGTCAAACGGACTAAATTCTATATTTGAAGATAACAGATTTTCAGTGAAAATTTGCAGAAGAAAATCCTTCTATGCGTTCGCGTGAGGAAGGATGCGAACGCGTAGAGTAACCTGGTGAGGGCCTGGAATTGGCCATCGCGTTCGCGTAGGGTGGGCTCGCATTCGCGTTTAAGAGGAAGATTGTGTATCGCGATCGCGTGGGGTCTAACGCGTTCGCGTAGTGGAAGTTCCTGGTGCATCGTGATTGCGGGCAGGTGGACGCATTCGCGTAAGGGAAAATTGAGGCCAGAGAAATTTTTTCATCGCGAACGCGGAAGGTCGACCGCGTTCGCATAGAAGGAAGACCTGGGCGTCAGATTTCATTTAAGGGTTATTTCATCCGCGACTTATGCCATTTTTCCACCAATTTTACACTACCTTGAGAGCTTGTTGATAGAATTTGAAGGGGATTTCGACGGGAAGTTATTGGAGGTAAGTCTCGTGGCCTAGATACGTCATTTAATCGAAGAATCATCCATTAATTCTCCGAATTTGGGTATAAAATTGAAGAAATTAGGGCTTGGTTTTTGCTATGTAAATTTGGGATTTGGTGGCCCATTTGAACTCCGATTTTGATAAATTTTATATGTACGGACTCATGGTGAGACAAGGATTCCGAAAATGTGAATTTCGTAATTTTTCGAGAAGCAGGCCCGGGTCTCGGGTTTTGCCAACTTCGTATTTTTGGGTGTTTTTCGAGTTCTTTCAATTGAGTTATGTCCCATTAGCTTATTATAACCTATTCCCTGTGGTTTTGATCAGATTCTACACTCGAGGAGGCCGATTTGCAAGGAAAGCGCAAGGCGAGCTAGGATTTTGGCCGGTTTGAGGTGAGTAATGGTTATAAATGATATACTGAGTGTTTGAAAACCCGTATTTGCACTATGTGGTGCTATGTTGAGCTGAGATACGCGCCGTATGATGAGCGTGGTGATGTTTTTGCTAGGGATTTGGACTCGGTCCATCCTGATTGAGGACTATACTTCTTGACTGAGACTGAGTTTATATCCGTATATTTTGGGCTAGTTGCCATGTTTGGGCCTTGTGCCGATCTGTAGAACCCTTAGGGGAGCCTGTTGACTAATTGACCACACTTTACCTGTTGAACACATACTCTCAGTTATATCCTTAACTGTAAAACATAATATGAACCGATATTAGCAAATTGCACTCTAAATGAGTAACACCTATGATTGAATACCCTGTCTTAGCTGAGGGGGCCCGATAAGCCAAGTCTATATTGACAATAACGGGCCAGGGACCCCATAGTGAGGGTATTTAATATATACCGGATCGGGCTGCATGCCGCAGCAGTATATACATATACATATACATATACATATATTGGATCGGACTGCATGCCGCAGTAGTATATATATACATATATGGATCGGACTGCATGCCGCAGTGATATATATATGGATTGGACTGCACGCCGCAGTGATGTATTATATGGATCGGACTGCACGCCGCAGTACTATAGCACTTGGGCTGAAGGAGCCCCTCCGGAGTCTGCACACACCCCCAGTGAGCGCAGTCGACTATTATATTGGATCGGGCTACACGCCGCAGCATTTTATATATTATATTGGATCGTCCTACACGCCGCAGCATTATATATATGATATCGGATCGGGCTGCATGCTGCAGCAGTGTTAGTGAGGATCGGGTTGCGTGCCGCAGAAGTGTTGGTAAATTATTGGACTGTAGGAGATTGTTACCAGATTTTTTTTCTGTTTAGCAAAGGTCATTGCCCTACTGTTATTTATAGAACTGCATAGTGCTCTTACAGGATTCCTTTCTTTCAGTTATTATTTATTGCTATTACTCACTAAGTTGGAGTACTCACTTTACTATCTACACCTTGTGTGCAGATACAGGGACCCCGGAGGTTTAGCTGGGATTATTTGTTGCTGCTCGGTTCAGTGTCGGTGTATTCGAGGTAGCTGCCTGCGTCCGCAGGACCCGATTTTCTCCTCTTGTCATTTCTTTTAATCCCGCACTAGACTTGTTTATGTATAGGATGATATCCAGTTGTATCTAGAGGCTTAGACTTGCGGCGCCAGATCTATTGGGCTGTTATTACTGTTATTTTGGTTTCCGCACTATTTTTGTTATTAAGAAAACGAGAGTTTATGCTTAATTGGAAATTTTAAGTTTAATAATTAGGATGGAAATGTTAAATGGTCGGGCTTGCCTAACAAGGTGTTGGGCGCCATCACGACCGGGGTTTGGGTCGTGATAAGTTGGTAATAGAGCCTAGATTATCAGGTCTCGCGAGTCATGAGCCGGTTTAGTAGAGTCTCGCAGATCGGTACGGCGACGTCTGTACTTATCCTCGAGAGGCTGCAGAACCCTTAGGAAACCACTTCATATTTTTGGAATTCTTGTCGTGCGACTTTGTTGATTCGAGAACTAAATTTTTGTACTCTATTCTCTCGCAGATGGCGAGAACACGTACTACTGGACGTGGCGGACGACCAGCAGTGCCACCCACTAGAGGCCGTGGACGCGGCCGTGGTCGTGGTCGAGGCAGAGCAGCAGGGGCACCACCAGTTGACCCACCAGTTGCCCCTATTCAGGATTAGCCTCCAGCTGTAGAGACTCCAGCAACACCTGCTCAGGCACCAGCTGTGCCTATTGTGATTCCGAGTCTTCAGGAGGCCCTAGCTTATATTTTATCGGTTTGCACTGGCCTGGCGCAGGCAGTCTCGGTCACTACCGCAGCAGCTACATCTCAGACCGGGGTTGGTCATCAGACCCCTACAGCTCGCGCTCCAGAGCAGGTAGTGCAGGGTCTACAGACACCAGAGGCGCCACCAGTTCAGCAGGTTGCCCCAGTCCAGCCAGTGGCCCCAGTTCAGCCGGTTGCACCGGCTCAGGATGTTATGGTTCCAGTTATGCCAGACGATGAGCAGCGTCGTCTTGAGAGGTTCAGCAGGCTTTCTTCCCCTACATTCAGTGGTATTCCGAGCGAGGATGCCCAGGGTTTTCTCGACAAGTGTCGACGCATGCTCCGTACAGTAGGGATCCTAGAGTCGAGTGGGGTATCATTTACCACCTTTCAGTTCTCAGGAGCAGCCTTTACATGGTGGGAGGCGTATGAGCACCGCAAGCCGGCAGGTGCAGCACCATTGACATGGCAGGAGTTCTCCACTATTTTTCTGGAGAAGTGGGTACCACGATCGCAGAGAGAGGAGCTGTGTAGGCAGTTTGAGTGGCTCCATCAGGGAGATATGTCTGTGACGCAGTATGAGGTGAGATTCTCAAAGTTAGCTCGTTATGCTCTATGCTCTCCAGGTCCGTTCAGATGTTGTTGCTTCGGATGCTGTTATCATAGGTATTATTTCAGTCTGCCACAGGGATGCCTCAGTTCTATTTGATCCTGGCTCCACATATTCCTATGTATCTTCATACTTTGCTCATCATTTGGGGACGACCCGAGGGTGTCTTGCGTTACCTGTGTACGTATCTACCCAAGTGGGCGATACTATCATTGTGGACCATGTATATCGGTCCTGTCTTGTTACTATTGGGGGTCTGGAGACCCGAGTTGACTTACTGCTATTGAGCATGGTTGATTTCGATGTTATTCTGGCCATGGATTGGCTATCTCCATGCCATGCTATTCTAGACTGTCACGCCAAGACAATCACATTGGCTATACCGGCTATTCCGAGGATCGAGTGGTGTGGTATGACTGATTATGTACCCAACAGGGTAATCTCTTTCTTAAAGGCCCAGCGAATGGTTGGGAAGGGATGTTTATCATATTTGGCATTTGTGAGAGATGTTGGAGCTGAGACTCCTAGCCTTGATTCTGTTCCCGTTGTGAGGGACTTTCCAGATGTGTTCCCAGCAGATCTGTCGGGCATGCCACCGGATAGGGATATTGATTTTGGTATTGATCTGGTGTCGGGCACTCAGCCTATCTCTATTCCTCCCTATCGTATGG
>MU667265.1:215386-242675 GCA_026770625.1 Nicotiana glauca | reverse complement strand
ACTCTGAAATAAATAAATAATCTCATTTCGAATATTGTCACTTAAATTGAAAAAATTCCCTTATGCATTACCCTTTGGGGTAGGCGCGTAAAAAGGAGGTGTGACACATATTTTTAAAATTTTTTAATACAAATAAAAAATTTAAGCAAAAGTTATTGAATTCGTGTGGAACCTATAGCTAATGCTCTCCTTTCGCCCCGATGTGGCTTGCCACATAAACAAGAACTTCAACTACTGGTTGAGGACATGGCAGGCGCAACAGATTCATGTGAATATAATACTCGACGGATGAAGGGGTGCATATAATACCTTAGGCAACGAAAGAAGGGGTGCATATAGTACACATGGATTTGGACTATGACAGTGAAGCCCATGACCATAAGATTCATAACACAAGGACCGTGAGAATCTATGACATATATTGCATACGAGAATTTGAATCTCAACCAGTAGTACAAAGAAACATAAACTAAAATCTTCAACTTACAGACCACATAAAGCTGAGTTGATATTCTCAACAAAAATGACTAACTAATTTAACTAGTAAACCGTAAGATATGAAGATATTCACACAACAAATTAAGAGTAACATACAACACCCCAAAATTTGGGTACAATACATATTGAATTTCTTTAATTTGTCGTGAAAAGATCATCTACTTGTTTTTAGTCTTCATCAGTCTTGTGGAGATTCAAAGATGAGAGGACAGACGAAATTCCAGAGCTAACAGATGCAGCTACAAGAAGTACACTAGGGGCATACATCACCGACAAGAAATTATGCATCTGTTTTGAAAAATAGTCTGGGAATTGAGCTTTTGATAATTCCACTGTTGCACCTAGTGCTGCTCCAGCTCCAGTTGCTAGTGCGGCTAATACGATCTGCATAAAATCCATCAAGTTTGTGCGATGTTTCATCTCAATCTAGTGATTGACAAAAAAAAATAAAAATAAAATATTGCAGTTTCGACATATTAATGTTTTCAATATCTGGAAAAAAGGAAAAGGAAGAATTTAGGTAGTTAACCTTGTCACCAAAAAATTCAAACATGCGAAAGCCCTGGTGGTCTACGAGACGTTTCTTTGCTACCAGGTAATATGCTGCAAAGGGAATATGCAATATAGTGTAAACAATTCCTGCTACCAATACACCAAACATGTACCTGTACAAATAACCAATAATCATCATCATTATTAAAAAAATTCCGTACAAAATAAGCTGTATGATCTTATAATATATTTTATATATGAAATTTGTACCAGTTAAGTTAAAAACTTCCAACTTTTCTTTATGCGTCAAAATCAGTCTGAATCTTCAACAAAACTTATGTTTGTGCATTTCTAATATTCCTTTAATTTTATCATTGCAACTAACAAATTCGTTAAAAGGTGATTAACTGATAAACTCAAATAAAGACCAAGAAAGGGAATATTAATTATCGAAATATAAGCATAACATTAATATAGCAATTGCATGAATCGCAGCGCACTAAACAATGAAGGGGGGAAAGTTTTCTTGGAGAAAAAAAAGTTTTGAATGGAACGTAGCAAGAAATAATTTTCGGAAAAAGCTTTATGGGAAAAACACTCACAAAATTATAAAAAAAAAAAAAGAAGAAGAAGAAACAAACGAATAAATGTCTATTTTAGACTAATTTTATCAGATTCCCAAAATATACGCTAAATTCCAACTTATAATCTCCTTAACAATCATCCATAGTCCGTATCCCTGACCAGGCAACATTGTTTAAGAAAACATTATATATATTTGTGATTTTTTTTGTTTTGTTTTAGGTATCCGATACTGAAACCACCTGACTCCATTATATTTAAATTCGCACTAGATAGATTTACTAACATTTCGTGATCTTATTTATTTCGTTCTTTTTTGTTTAATCAATTGGCCACTCTAAGTGTGTGATGATTGAGATTGAGGAGAAGGAGATTAGGAAGCTTAATTACCTGTAAGAACTGTAACCCTCGTAGTTAAATTTCCCACCTTGCATACCATTGTACATCCAAGTAATTTCATTATTCTGCAATACAATTAATGAAATTACACAAGAGGCTAAGGTTATTACCCTTGCCAATAGTGTAAACAATGGCATCATATTGGATGATGATGAAGAAGATGGCTTTTCATTAAAGTCGTACTGAGGTAAGTCAGCCATTTTTATTTTTTATTTTTACCTGAAAAGCCTCTTCACCATAGCACTCGGAAATTTTTTCAATGGTTGTCTTTTTATAATCTTGTAAGGACTTGATTCCGTTATACGTGATATGTTGAAAAAGACTGATTCAAAGGACGACATATGTCTAATCTCACAGAGAAGTTTTCGTTATTTAATTACTCTTTTGCAATTCCTGTGGTTTCTTTCTCTTCATTTTTTCTTAGTCTTAAAATATTAATAAAATTTAAAATGCACTAAATTTTTTTCTTCAAAAAAGACCCTAGATGTCACTCAGTTTATAAGTAGAATACTTAAAGTTTACATTACCCCTTGATCTACAATTTTTGGAGTCTATAATTGCCACGCAACGTGTTAAGTGGTGGAGAGAGGAGGGGTATAGTTCCTTGGTGTTGTTGGCACTAGGATGTACAAATGAAACCGCTAAATAATAATTCGAGTCAAATTGGAGTAAAAAATTCGGCTATGGTTTAGTTTGATTTGGTTGAATTAATATTTTAATACCCTAAAACCCCTTAAATTTTCACATTTTTGTCAATTTCCTACTTATGTCACGATCCTGAATTTCTGCCTTCGGGACGTTGATGGCGCCTAACATTTCACTCGCTAGGCAAGCCAACACTGGAGAATCAATAAGCCAATTCTTATTCAATTTCAATATAAAATAGTGTCAATTAAGCCAAAGTGAAATGAACTGAGTGCGGAATAACATAAAAGCCCATAATATTTGATACAATCCGGATCTCGAGTCACAATTCACGAGCTACTAAAATTTTCTTCAAACAGAGCCCGAAAAGAAAAAAAACTGTTTTGAACGAAAGAAACGGTAAAATAAGGAAAATAACATGATAACATGATCCAAGTAAGCAATAATTACAAGGTAAAAGTCCCACCCGCATGCTTTAGTCCGACAACAACGCCTAAGTACTCGTCACCTTACATATACGTTATACCCAATGTCTAAGCATGTAGCAATAGACAAACAAGTCCTAATCCCTCAAATCAAGGTTAACCATAACACTTACCTTACTCCAAAAGATCAATTTAAAGCTCAACCACGACTTTGCCTGTCAAACAAGCCTCCGAACCGATAGAATCTAGCAAATTACCAACCAAATGATTCAAATTAACGCTTAGGAACTGCCCACGATTGCAAAGAATTCAATTTAGGTCATTATTGAAAAAGTCAACAAAAGTCAACAAAAGTCAACTCCCGGGCTCGCTTGGTCCGAGCCCGAAATTCGGACCAAAATTCGATTACCTATTCACCCCCGATCCCGATTATGTAATTTATTTCGGAATCCGACCTCAATTTAAGGTCTAAATACCCATTTTAAAAAAATCCCGAATTCTACCAAAAACCCCAATTTCCATCATAAAAATACAAGATTTTTGGTCGAAATTTTAGGAAATATAACGAAAGATTGAAATAAACTAGTTTAGAATCACTTACCAATAGTTTGGGGAAGAAGATTTCTTTGAAAAATCACCTCTAGTGTTTCTAAGTTTGAAAATTTGAGAGAATGAACAAAAATCTCGTCTAACTCCCATTTTGATCAGTTGCAGATGTTGCATTTGCGACCTGCGAACCCCGAAAATGCGAAGAAACCGTCGCAAATGCGAAGTCCTTCCCATCTATGCTTCCATCGCCAATGCAATGAACTGTTCGCAAATGCGAACTAGTCCAATGCGACCCATTGATCGCAAATGCGAAGTAACTACCCCTAATCCCCATCGCAAAAGCGAAGACCTGGTCATAATTGCGCAACTAGGTCTCTTCGCAAATGAGAAGAATATGATTGCAAATGCGAACCTAACAGGTATGCTGCCATATTGCAAATTCAAGGCCAGATCTCGCAGTTGTGTGGGGTCAAACCTGCATCAGAAACTGAAGAACACCAGCAATGTTTCTAAGACTAAAATCACTCTGTACCCTATCCGAAACCCACTCGAGCCCTCAGGGCTACAAACTAAGCTTGCACATAAGTCTAAAAACATCATACAAACTTGTTCGCGTGATCAAATCACCAAAATAGTATCTAGAACTCCGAATTTAGCATCAAAACAAAGGAAATTTTCAAGAAAACTCGGTAACTTCTATTTTCATAACCGGACGTCTGAATCACGTCAAACCAACTCCGTTCCTCACCAAATTTGACAGATAAGTCACAAATATAGTGTTGGACCTATACCGGGTTTCCAAATCAAAATACAGACCTGATATCAATAAAGTCAAACATTTCAAAGTCATTAGGCTTTTAAATTTTAAATTTCAATAAAGTTTGATAACTTGGGCTACAGACTTAAAAATTCGATTCCGGGCATATGTTCTAGTCCAAAATCATGATACGGACCCACCGGGACCGTCAAAATACGAATTCGGATCCATTTGCTTAGAATGTTAACCGAAATCAACTCAATTGGATTTTAAGGCAAAATTTTTATATTTTCTCAATTTTTAGATAAAAGCTTTCCGAAAAAATATCTAGACTGTGCACGCAAATTGAGGAGGGCTAAAATAAGGTATTTAAGGCTTCAAAGTGCAGAATTAGGTTCTAAAGCATAAGTTGACCTATCAGGTCATCACATTCTCCACCTCTAAAATAACCATTCATCCTCGAACGAACCTAGAAAAGTACCTGGGCTGATAAAAGGGTGTGGATATCTACTCGGCATGTCCGACTCAGACTCCCACCTCTCCATTGCACTCGTACTGAAGGATAACTCTTCGACCTCAACTGACAAACCTGCCGGGAGAGAATAGCCATCATCTCCTCCTTATAAGTCAAATCCTTGTACAACTGAACAAAGCTGAAATCTAACATGTGAGATAGATCTCCTTGATACTTTCGGAGCATGGACACATGGAACAATAGATGAACTACTGATAAACCAAGTGGCAGCGCAAGCCTGTAAGCCACCTCTCATACTCTCTCAAGAATATCAAGAGGTCTGATATACATAGGGCTCAACTTGCCCTTCTTTACGAACCTCATCACACCCTTCATGGATGAAACCCGCAGAAACACCCACTCCCCGACCACAAATGCAACATCACGAACTCTACGGTCGGCATAAATCTTTTGCCTGGACTGAGCTGTGCGAAGTTGATCCTGAATAATCTTGACCCTATCCAAGACATCCTATACCAAATTTGTACCTAATAATCGAGCCTCCATCGACTCGAATCATGTAACTGGCAATCAACACCGCCTACCTTATAATGCCTCATAGGGAGCCATCTGAATGCTCGACTGGTAGCTATTATTGTAGGCAAACTCCGCAAGCAGCAAGAACTGATCCCAAGAACCTCTGAAGTCTATAACACAAGCGTGGAGCATATCCTCTAATATCTTAATAGTGTGCTCAGACTATCCGTTCGTCTGAGGATGAAATGCTGTGCTCAACTCAACCTACGTGCCCAACTAACATTGTATTGCCCTCAAGAAGTGCAAGGTAAATTGCGTACCTTGACCAAAAATGATAGACACGGGCACACCATGAAGATGGACGATCTCGCACATGTAAATCTCTACCAACCGCTCTGAAGAATAGGTAACTGCCATAGGAATGAAATGCGCTAACTTGGCCAGTCTGGCCACAATGACCCAAACTGCATCAAACTTCCACTAAGTCTGTGGGAGTCCAACAACGAAATCCATAGTGATACGCTCCCACTTCCACTCAGGAATCTCTAACTTCTGAAGCAAACCACGAGGTCTCTGATGCTTATACTTTACCTGCTGACAATTTAGATATCGAGCTACATATGTAAATATATCCTTCTTCATCCTCCTCCACCAATTGTGCTGCCGCAAGTCCTGATACATCTTGGCAGTGCCCGGATGAATAAAATACTAGGAATCGTGGGCCTCCTCTAGAATAAACTCATGAAGTCCATCCATATTGGGCACACAAACACGACCTTGCATCCTCAAAACTCTATTATGTCCAATTGCAACCTGCTTGGCATCACCATGCCGCACTGTGTCCCTAAGGACGTGCAAATGAGGGTCATCATACTGTCGTTCTTTGATTTTCTCAAGCAATGAAGAGTGAGCGAATGTACAAGCTAGAACACGACTGGGCTAAAAAATATCGAACCTCACAAATTGATTGGCCAAGGCCTGAGCATCTAATGCAAGCAGTCTCTCACCGACTGGAATGAATGCAAGGCTACCCATACTCACTGAATTTCTACTCAAAGCATCGGCAACCACATTGGCCTTCTCAGGATGATACAAGATGGTGATATCATAGTCTTTCAATAGATCCAACCACCTCCTCTTCCTCAAATTGAGCTCTTTTTGTTTGAACAAATACTGCAAGCTCCAATGATTCGTGAATACCTCACATCACATGTCGTAAAGATAGTGCCTCCAAATATTTAGCGCACGAACAATGGCTACCAGCTCTAAGTCATGAACAATGTAATTCTTCTCATGAACTTTCTGTTGTCGCTACTGATGTTGCCCAAATTCACACCACTAATTGGGATTGTGAAGCGATAGATGCAATTATAATTACCCAACGTGAGTCGGGGTTGACTGTACATAGAGCTTATATTGGATTAGATATATATCTCGATCTAGGTGTACGATGTACCCAAAAGGCACTTCCACATGTTTGGTTGTTTCTTTCTACTTCTAATGATTATGCTAATGCTTGCAAATGAAAGGCTAGAGAACAATATTTTTGGTGTTGTTGTTTTTCATTATAAAAGATCTAAGGTTGTGACTTCCAGCTAGGTGGTTACCTAATAGATTGTGGGCTTTAGGGTAAGTTTGATTGGTCAGGGTCATAATATAACAATAACACGCAACTACCCACTCTATACCTCTCGATAGTTAGAGTGATTTTGCCCAATTTGGCTTTCTCAAGTCCAAATGGGTAATGCACAAAACAAGTGATAAATGCTCAAGTCGGGACTTACTATCTCTAGATCCAACCCTTTAATTGGGGCTATAAATTTCTTGAATTCACCCCAATTCTTTATTAGCCAAGTTTCCTAGACTTGGTCTCTCTTTCTCAAATAGAGTCTAAGTCAATTAGGCATGATTCAATGTTTGCAGCTATTAATTCTTAAATTCAAGAAGGAACTAGGCTAAATATCACTCACCCAATCACAAACAAATCGTAAATTAAACAACCATTAGGTACCCACATAGGGTTGGGTCACAACCCTAGCTAGAATTTAGTTACTAATAGAGAAAATTGAAGAAACTAAAGAAGAAAATAAGATTAAACTCATAACAGATGATAAATGGAAGAAAATCCATTGTTAAAATGATAAACTATTACAAAGTTACCCAAACTAGTAAAGGAAAAACGGATATATATTTTTTGGTGTTCAAACTTAACCTAATTTTGACAAAAAGACTATTTATACATAGCTGAAATTATCAGACAAAATTTCCCCTGGGAGGTTCTGCGGCCGCACAATTCTGTGTGCGGTCCGCACTTTGATGTTAGTTTGACATAATGGACTTTTGTGGCGGCACAATTCTGGATTGCAGCCACATTTCTTCAGATTATGCGGAATGCATATTTATGAGTACGACCGCACTCTGAGCTCGAGCGTTGACATGAGAGAATTTTGCAAACCGCATATTTCTGAGTGCGGCCGCACAATAATGGTGCGGTCCGTACTTTTTCATGGACCAAAATCACATATCTCCGAACCTCATCTTCTGCGGCCGCACAACAATTGTGCGGTCTGCACTTTGCAAAGAAAATCTATTAGAGGTCTCTTCATGCTCTGCGGCAACACAAAATATTGTGCAGTCCGCACTTTGCTCTTTTTCTGCTTTGTTTTAGTCTTTGTCCAAAAGTACTCCCGCTTGAGTTGATTTTCATCTCTTTGGCTCATTTTCCAATAATCCCGTAACTAAGCACATTTTATCAGTTCTCGGGAATACCTTTAAGCGTTTTGAGCTCATACGAAAGTAAAAAAGTGCAAATAAGTACTCAAAATCCCTATTTATCAGTGACACATGTGCAATCACCCTGCCATCCTGCATCAATACCGCACTAAGTCCAATATGAGATGCATCACAATATACAGTATAAGATCCTGAATCTATAGGCAATACAAACACTGACGTCGTAGTCAAAGTAGTGTTAAGCTTCTAAAATCTCGCCTCACACTCGTCTTACCATCTGAACAGGTCACCATTTTGGGTCAACCTGGTCAACGAGGCTTCTATAAATGAGAACCCCTCCACAAACCGACGGTAATAACTCGCCAATCCCAAGAAACTCCAGATCTCTATAGCTGAAGTAGGTCTATGCTAGTTCTGAACTGCCTCAATCTTCTTAGAATCCACCTGAATGCCCTCTATTGATACAACGTGACCCAAGAAAGCGGCTGAGTCCAACCAAAACTCATATTTTGTTAACTTAGCATATAGCTGCTGTCTTTCAAAGTCTAAAGTACGATCTGAAGATATTGTTCATGCGCCTCTCGACTGCGGGAGTAGATCAAGATATCGTCGATAGTTACAATCACAAAGGAATCCAAATAAGGCTTGAACACCCGGTTCATCAAATCCGTAAATGCTACTTGGGCATTTGTCAGCCCAAATGACATCACTAGAAACTTTTAATGCCCATACCGAGTCCGAAAAGCTGTCTTAGGGACATCGGATGCCCTAATCCTCAAATGATGGTATCCAAACCTGAAATCGATCTTTGAAAACACCTTGTAACCCTGAATTTGATTGAATAAGTCATAAATCATTGGAAATGGGTACTTATTTTTGATAGTGACTTTGTTCAACTGCCGATAGTCTATTTACATCCTCATTGGTCCATCTTTTTTCTTCACAAACAACACGGGCGCAACCAAGGCGAGACACTAGGTCTAATTAAGCCCTTATCAAGCAAATCTTGAAATTGCTCCTTCAATTCTTTTAACTCTAGCGGGTCCATACGGTATGACATAATAGAAATGGGCTAAATGCCCAGAGCCAAATCAATACAGAAGTCAATATCCCTATCGGGTGGCATCCCCAGCAAGTCTGCAGAAAATACCTCTAGAAACTCACGAACAACTGGTATAGAATCCACGGAAGGAACCTCTATACTTGAATCACGAACATAAGCAAAACATGCTAGACACCCCTTCTCGACCACACGCCGAGCCTTCATGCAAGAGATAACCCTAATAGTAGAATGGCCAGGAGTTCCTCTCTACTCTAATCGAAGCAACCCTTGCAAGTCTAAGGTCACCATCTTTTTGTGAAAATCCAATATAGCGTGATAAGGAAATAACCCATCCATACCCTAGATGACATCAAAATCTACCATATCTAGAAGTATAATATATATGCTAGTCTTAAGACTCCAAATGGTAACCACACAGGAATGATAAATACAATCTACAATAATAGCATCTCCCACAAGTGTGGACACATACATAGGAGCACTTAAAGAATCACGCGACACGATCAAATATGAAGTAAAATAGGATGACATATAGGAACAAGTAGAACCTGAATCAAGTAGAACTGAAGCATCTCTACTTCAAACTGAAATAATATGTGATAACAACGTTAGATAACTCGGCCTCAGGCCAGGCTAAAAAATCATAGCATTGGGGATGGGCCCCACTACTCTGAACTACATCTCTAGGAATGGCCCTAATTGGATGGCCTCCACCTATAGCGGCCTGACCTCTACCTCTAATGGCATGACCTCCACTCTATCTGCCTGACCCCTACCTCTAGCTGGATGAGCGGCCGGTGAAGCACCCGGTGCTGGGACCATGGCACGAGAACCCTGATGCTCTAAACTGCTCGATACTCGAGGGCAAAATCTTACAATGATTATCGGATCACCACAAGTATAATAGGACCTCAGCTGTTGTGACTGTTAACCCTAAAACTGACCCTTTCGACCTAAGTAACCACCGTAAAAACTCTGGAGTGGAGGTTCATTAATAGGAGCTGGTGGTGCACTATAAGTTAGCTGGTTGGAATAAGGCATATGAGGGCCACGATCACCTGAAGCACCATGGGATGCTTGGAGTGCTGAATGAAATGGCCTGGGAGGATGAACCCTACCAAAAGTACCCCTGCCTCGAGATGAGGCACCACTGAATCCACCAGAATG
Source organism: Nicotiana glauca (assembly GCA_026770625.1). Lineage (NCBI taxonomy): Eukaryota > Viridiplantae > Streptophyta > Magnoliopsida > Solanales > Solanaceae > Nicotiana > Nicotiana glauca. The sequence continues at coordinate 232,374 of MU667265.1, read as the reverse complement.
ATGGGGCCTCTTGTCAGACCATTGACCTCCTCCCTGTGCAAGAACCATCTCGACTCTCCTGGTGACATTGGCAGCCGTCTAAAAAGAAATCTCACTCCTGGTCTCCTTGTCCATCTGCAACATGATAAGCTGAGAAAGTCCCTCAATAAACCTCCTCCTCTCTCTCAGTAGGAAGCAGAAGAATAACATGTTGGTCCAGATCCACAAATCGGGTCTCATATTGAGTGAAAGACATGCTGCCCTGCTGAAGACGCTCAAATTGCCTGCGACAATCCTCTCTCAGTATGACAGGAAGAAAATTATCAAGAAATACCTGAGAGAACTAGTCAGAAGTAAGAGCATATGACCCACCTAGTCTGGTCGATACAAAGTCCTTCCACCATCTCTTGGCGGAACCTATCATTTGGAACATAGCAAAATCGACCCCATTAGTCTCCATTATCCCCATGTTCCGCAGCACATCAAGATAATCCTGTGGGTCCTCAGAAGGTGCACCATTGAAGTGAACTGGAAAGTGCTTGGAGAACTTGTCCAATCACAATAAGCCCTCTGAAGAAGACATAGCTGGTCCATCGCTGCCCTGTGCCACAACAACTGACTGAACTACCCTAACTGGTTGAGCTGCTGGAGTCTGGTACGGGGAGCCATCTACTCCGGAGTGTGAGTAACGGGAGTCTGTGATCCTCCCCCAACCCGTGAGATGGCTGGTGCCACAAAAAATGTACCAGCCTAGGCCACATTCTCCATAAGGCCCACTAAACGGACTAGAGCATCCTGAAGCACTAGGGTGGCGATGAACCCCTCCGGGACCTGAGCTGGTTCGACAGGCACAGTCTAGGCTAGAACCTTCTCATCAAACTGCACCTGAGGCTACACTGCTGGTGCTGCTGCTCGAGCTTTAGGTTGAGCTCTGCCCCTGCCTCGGCCTCTGGCACGACCTTGGCCTCAACCTCTGCCCTTCGCAGGAACTGTCATTGGTGGCTCTGGCTGCTTCTTAGCTAAAGCTGCAACACATGTTCTCGCCATCTGTGAGGGAACAAGAGTAGATGATTTCAATTATCAATGAGAGAACAAAATCGCATGACATGAAAGAATAGAAGTGAAACTTTTTCCTAAACTTCATAGCTTCTGGAAGATAAGTACAGACGTCTAAGTACCGATCCTCCAGACTCTACTAAGCCTGCTCATGAATTGTGAGACCTAGGAAACCTAGGGCTCTGATACTAACTTTTCACGACCCAAATTTCCCTCCTTCGGGACCGTGATGGCGCCTAACATTTTACTCGCTAGGCAAGCCAACGTTAGAGAATCCTTAAGCCAATTCTTACTCAATTTCAATAAATAGAGTCAATTAAGCCAAAATAAATGAACTGGGTGCGAAATGATATAAAAGCCCATAATATCTGATACAATCTGGATATAGAGTCACAACTCACAAGCTTCTAAATTTTTTTACAAACAGAATATGAAAGAAATACAAGTGTTTTGAACGAAATAAACAGTAAAATAAGGAAAATAAAAGGGGACTTCAAGGTCTGCGGATGCTAGCAAATCTACCTCGAGTCTCCAACAAGCAATTCCAAACTGCTATGCCTTACGAACAGCTAGGGCCGGTACCAAAATCTGCACAAGAAATGCAGAGTATAGTATGAGTACAACAGACCCCATGTACTACGTAAGTGTCGAGCCTAACCTCGACGAAGTAGTGGCGAGACTATGAAAAGACACCTACGTATTAAACCTATGTGTATAACAATATATGTACAACATAACAACAAATAAAAGCTAAACATATATATTAGTAGGGGGACATGCTAAGGGGATAAAAGATACGAGAGATACAGCGTAACTAATAACCAGAATAGTTAATATGCCTTTAACCAGTAATAACAATTAAGCACAATGAAGAAAATTACATGGCATCACCCTTCGTGCTTTAACTCTTAACCTCACGATGAAACAATGATTCCACATGGCATCACCCTTCGTGCTTTTACTCTTACTCACAGTATAAATCAATAGAATCGGCATGACATCACCCTTCCTGCATTTGCTCTTATAACATGGCACAACATCACCCATTCGTGCATTAACACTCACAATATGGCACGACATCACCCTTCATGCATTAACACTCACCAACGGCACATCATCACCCTTCGTGTATTAACACTCTCCCTTACCACATAACAATGAATAAGTAATAATATGGAGAAAGGATTAACAAGAACAAAAGGATTAACAACAACAAGCCTTACTTCAACAATGGTTCCACAATACCAATCTCAACTTTAGAGTCAATGCTCCACCATCACAAAAGCCCATAAACACGGTAAGAACGAGCAATACAATAAGTAACTAGTCTAAGCATGGATAACATGATCAAATTAAGCAATAATTACAAGGAACAAGTCCCACCCGCATGCTTTAGCCTGACAACAACGCATAAGTACTCATCAATTCACATATACGTTGTACCCAATGTCAAAACATGTAGAACATAAACAAACAAGTCCTAATCCCTCAAGTCAAGGTTAGCTATGACACTTACCTCGCTCTAAAGGATCAATTCAAAGCTCAACTATAGCTTTGCCTTTCAAACAAGCCTCTGAACCAATAGAATCTGACAAATTACCAATTGCTAGGTCTGAGACCTGCATCAGAAACTGAAGAACACTAGCAATGTTTCTAAGTCCTAATTCACTCCGTAGCCTATCCGAAACTCACCCGAACCCTCAAGGCTCCAAACCAAACATGCACACAAGTCTAAAAATATCATATGAACTTCCTCGCACGATCAAATCACCAAGATAACATCTAGAATTACGAATTTAGCATCAAATCAAAGAAAACTTTAAAGAAAATTCATGAACTTCTAATTTTACAAACGGACGTTTGAATTACGTCAAACCAACTATGTTACTTATTTAATTAGACAGATACGTCATAAATATAGTATTGGACCTATATCAGGTTCCTGAACTAAAATACGGACCCGATAGTAATAATGTCAAATATTGGTCAAATTCAAAGTTACTAGGCTTTTAAATTTGAATTTCAACAAAGTCTGATAACTCGGGCTAAGGACTTCTGAATTCAATTTCGGGAATATCCCCAAGTCCCAAATCACGATACAGACCCTCCGAGATCGTTAAAATGCGAATCCGAGTCCATTTGCTCAAAACGTTGACCGAAGTCAACTCATTTGGATTTTAAGTAAAAATTTTATATTTTCTCAAATTTTAGCATGAAAAGTTTTCGAAAAAACATCCGAACTGTGCACGTAAATCGGGGAGGGCTAAGATGAGATATTTAAGGCTTCAAAGCGTAGAATTAGGTTCTAAAGAATAAGATGACCTATAAGGTCATCACAACTTAAAATATTCAGCATCTAAAAACCTCTCTGAGCTATATTGCCGCTCGTATTAAAATTCCCTCGTCAATGACCTAGCATAACATATGTAGATGCTCGCCTGGAGCGCGAGGTAGCTGAAAAAAGCCATCAAAATGGCCCACATGACAGAAAATAATGGTTAATTAGTAACCCTCTTTAACATTTATTTTTTAATAAATATTCTCCTTATTTTATTTATATCCATCTTTGTTCCTCATTTTTCAACATTTTTCCTTATTTTTTCACCTTTCTTCTTTGTCTTTCACATTTTTCTTCATTTTTTTTCTTCAGTTCTCCATATGGATTTCCTCTGAAATTTTTTTCCATTTCTTGTTTCCTCTAAAATTATTTATTCTCTTTCTTCTTTTAGTATTTTTTCATGTATTACACATATTAGTGAAAGAATATCAATCTTCTTATTAATCTCAACACCTTGTAAAGAATAAAGTTATTCTCTTGAATTTTCTTTATGCAATATGAAATATTTAGAGAATGTAATTGCTGGGCAATTAATTTTTATATATGAAAATTTTAATTTTGTATAATCTTTTTTATGTAATACAAAACGACTTCCAAGAAATACAATACTATATGCCTTTATTTATATTTTAAGTGTGCTACAAAGTGAATATAAATAAGGACATATCAATTAGAGTCTAGCATAACGCACAAACACAATAATCTAAAATTAATACAGTACATTATATATTATTTTGGAAAAAACTCCTAGAATCAATAAATCATTCGGGAGTTATAAATCATGAGTAAACTATATAAAAACTTTGTACAAACCATAAGTTAATATAGTTAGACAGACGACCTTAAAAAAAGTCCAACATGAGGTTTTAATATAAAGGAAAATATAGTTTAATGGAGTTTTGGGGACACCAGATAGTTTAAGTAGGTAAATGACAAAAAAGTGATAATTTAGGCGGGTTTTTGGCTGAGTTAAATAGCCATGTGTTGTGCTTGACGCATTTTTTTTAGACAAATAGGAGCGTGTACTAGAAACACCTCTAAGAAAGAAATGAGGGGGTTTTAATATGAAGGGCAATATAGTTCAGAGGATTTTGGGGGCACCGAATAGTTTAAGTAGGAAACTGGCAAAAACTTGATAGTTTAGGGGGATTTAAGGGTATTCGCTCGATTTTGTTTGGTACTAGAGAAAAAACCCCGATCATAATTGATTTGGTTTTATTTTAACCAAAAAAATAAAAATCATCAAGGCGAAACCAAACTAGCCCAACATTACATGTATACAAGTTTTAAAAATATATTATACATAAATTTTTTTATTGTAATATAATTTATAACTATTTCTTACACTTTTTTATAGTTTTTTCTTTTAACGTATTATTTGAGCTTGGACTTAGATTTTTCAGTGGTTCTATATGTTTTATAACCCATAAAGTGTTACTTAGTAACTCAAATAAAGCACAAACTAAAACTAAATCAATACTAACAAAATAATTTAATTTAATATTAGGAATGGCAATAGTTGTACCTATTCTAGCACGACTTAGCATTTTTAAATTATGTTCATTTTCTATATGATTTTATGCGATTTCATTATATTTATTGTTGAATATTTTAGTACAATGTTACAACTCACCTCACATTTTTTTGTGTGTTATTTTCTTGGATAACACCTTATATAGTTGTATCTTACTTAGTATTTTTTGATTATATTAATTTTTATTATGGCTTATTAATTAGCAATATTTGATTTTACGCGATTTTCTTATCTTCATTGTTTAATATTTTAGTACAATGGCATAATTCATCTCACATTATTTTGTATTATTTTCTTGGGTAGTACCATAATAAATTTGTATCCTACTAAGACCAAAAAGATATTTGGAGCACAAGTTATATATTTTGTGGTATAAATTTACTCGGAAACACTGAAAAAATTTGAGGAAATTGAAAAACTCGAAAAAAATAGAGATTGAAAAACTCGACATAGGTTTAGTTTAGCAATTGAAAAACCTGAACAAATTCGACCTATGTACACCCTAATTAACAGCCTATTTGGATGGTTGTTACCCATTGTATCGTATTATATTGTCATCCAAGAACAATGTTTATTTGATTGTTTCATTAGATGTGACGACCCGGCCCGTCGTCACATGAGTTACCGCCCCGTTTCTCTCGTCTTATGTTTCTCTATGCTTCATTATCGGTATTTGAGGTGATCGAGTCGAATTGGATTGGTTCTAGAAGAAAATGAGACACTTAGTCTCCTTAAGGAAAGCTTGTTTTGGAAAAGTCAACCGGAAGTTCACTATTGAGTTAGAGGCCCATATGTGATTTTCGGTGATTCGATTAGCTTCGGGGGATGATTTGTGACTTAGGAGCATGATCGGAAGTGATTTTGGAGGTCCGGTGAAGAATTAGGCTTGAATTGGCGAAGTTAGTATTTTGGCGAATTCCGGTTGATAGGTGAGATTTTGATCCGAGGGTTGGAATGGAATTCCGAGAGTTGATGTAGCTTTGTTATGTGATTTTGGATATGTGTGCAAAATTTCAGATCATTCGGAGGTGTTTTGGATGAGTTTTTGATCGAATGCGTATTCCGGAAGTTTTTAAGAAACTTAGGCTTTAATCCGATGTAATTCGATGATTTTGGTGTTAGTTGAGGTGTTTTGATGATTGGAGAAAGTTTGAATAATGTTTTAGGATGTGTTCGTGCTTTTGATTGAGGTCCCGAGGGCCTCGGGGTGATTTTGGGTGGCTATCGGAAGGAATTTGAAGTTGGAAATTGCAGGTTCTTGGCTGCAGCAGGTATTTTTGCATCTGCGGAAAGGAAACCGCAGATGTGGTTGCGCGGAACCGGAGAAGGCATCGTAGGTGCGAAAGAGGGTGAGGTTGAGCAATTTCCGCAAAAGCGGAAATGTATCCGCAAAAGCGGATCCGCATGAGCTGAAAAGTCACCGCAGAAGCGGTTTAGGCCTGGAAGTGAGGTTTCGCAGAAGCGGAAAGTGGTGTCGCAGAAGCAGTCCTTGAGATTTAATGAAATTCCGCTTAAGCGGACAAAAACCACAGAAGCGGTTACGTGGAAGCGGGCGTGGGGACCGCAGAAGCGGAAACCCCTGAAGTCAGTAGAAGTTTTATATTCATTTTTGTTCTGCGAGGGTTATGTTATTTCCTCCATTTTTAAACAAGCTTGAGAGCTATTGATTGGATTTGAAGGGGGATTTCGACTAGGTGTGATTGGAGTTAAGTCCCTTGACCTAAATATATGAAATTATGATAGATTTAACATGAAAATGGGTTGAAATTCATCAAAAAAGAGAGAAGCTAGGGCTTGGGAACTTGGGGTTTTAAAAATAGAAATTGAAGGTCAAATGGACTCCGATTTTGGTAAACTTGATATGTATAGACTCGTGGCGAGATGAGAAATCCGGTGATGTGAATTTCGTAACTTTTTGAGAAGTGGGCCCGGGGCTTGGGTTTTGCCAACTTCGTGATTTTTGAAAATTTTTGAGTCTTTTCGATTGGGTTATGATTCATTAGCCTATTGTGACGTATCCCTTGTGGTTTTGGTCAGATTAGACGCACGAGGAGGTCGATTCGAGAGGAAAATGCATATCGAGCTAGACTTTTGGCCGGCTAGAGGTGAGTAATGATCACACCCAACTATGCCTTATAAAAAGGACAATGCGGACGTTGCAAATATAACCTGAGTATTATGCCCAGAGTCGAATCCACAGAGAATTAACCTATCAATCACTATCTTTAGACCTACTAAACTCTTTAGAATCAATTTCCCAAATGTTGAGAATCCCAGTTGAGGGTGTTTTTACTAACTAAGATTAACAGTAAGTAAATAGGTGTAAACTAAGATGCTAAGTTGTAAACAATAGTGAGAAAGCGCTAAGGTAATGATTTCCCCTATTGATGGAGTTCCTTCTGTTTATGTTTCAAACAAATTCACCAACACATTCCTATCAATCATGAACGCTCTTCTTACTGTAAATCTCTCCCGAGTAATCATAGTAATGTACTAAATGCACTCTCCCGAGATACACTAGCTAGCTTTGTTTATCACAGTTCACTTAAGATTGCACCCAAGGCTTTGTTATTCCTAATCCCACCTTTAAACCCGCAGTTATAGATCCCTTTTATACTTTGAGAGTGGTGTTGTTCAACATTCACCCAAATATGCACTATCTCCCGAGTTATGCACACTAAATAGGCACAACTAATTGAGGATCCTGTCAATTAACTACAACAAACACGTAGTTGAACAAATAGAAATTAAAACTGGCAAACTGTATTCACATAAACAAGAAGTTAATCCCTCAATAGGTTCCATCAAAACCCTAGACAAAAGATTTAGCTACTCATAACTATGGGTAAATAAACTAGAATAATGTTAATCATGAAAATTGCAAGAAAACATAAAGAAGAAGAAGATATGATGTTTTTGGTGATCTCTCACAATTGTTTTCCTTGCCAAAATACTCTCTAAATCAATACATCCTCCTTTAGGCAAAGTCTAGTGTTTAAAGTAGGGTTTTGGGATAAAAATCTCGTGTTTTGCACTTAGGTCCCTGAACTTTTCCGCCTCTGCCGCGGTTCTGCCGCGGTCGCGGTCAAACCGCGGCCAAACATGCTCTCTGATTCTTCAGTTGCCTGCGAGTACACTCTGCGGTGGTTCTACCGTGGTTATGGTGGAACCGCGACAGTCCTTCTTCAGGACTGGCTTGAGCTGCTTCATGTGGTTCACTTGGCGGAATTTTACGATTAGCCTCTTTTTCTCCATATTTGATCCCAAAAGTACTCCATAGCCTTCTCTTATAATATATCACCTGCAAAGCATGAAAAGCGCTAATCAGAGAATTTTGTTATCACTTTTATCATCAAAACTATACAAGAAGGTGGTTCTTTAGGGCCTAATTATAGTTAAATTCACCTATTATCAACACCCCACACTTAAACCTTTGCTCGTCCTCGAGCAAGTTAAACCACACTTCTAGGCCTAACCGTTAGATGCATTGCCCCAAGTTTATGCCACACCCGCCATTATGAAAGAATAACCTAAGCAGTGCAACAGTCACACTCAGATGCAGACTCTAACGCCATGACACACTCGTGCTTACTCTAGTTACTCTAACAGAGGTGAAAACTCACTTTTTCTTCCTGAGTCACATGCCCTCACATCACAAATCTGAGAGAAGTTCCACACACATAAAATTAAGCAACAAGGAACCATAGATAGATAAAATTCACTCACTCTCAGCAAAGAACATTCACATGCCACACAGATACACCATAAGCTTGCCCCTAGTGTAATACTCTACTAATCGAGCTGTTTAGTAAAAGATCAAGAGGTCTTTATTTGGTTGTAATGTAGGCTAAGGGACGGGTAGGATATATTTGGATATATTGACAAACCTCCCTAAGCACTTTTAATACAAACTTCCTTTTATTTCAATCTCCATGTTCAACCCAATCGTTCTTCCACACTTTGTTTCATAGGTGCCCCCACTTTTCTTTAGGTGCAACTGGCTCTTTTCTCATTTTTTTTTAAAATTTGCATTGCACCATTCAAGTATTTCTTTCCTGATTCCCCTTTTTCCACTCCCCTACTACCCCACACTTTGACTTTTGTATGTTCTTCAATAATTCAAGTGCTTCTAGGAGGTACAGGGTCAAATAGTCAAACTACTCAAACATAGGGATGTAGGTTATTACAGGGTTATCAAAGAACAGGTTTTAGGCTCAAAGGGGTTAACTATGGCAATATGTACAAGTGGATTCACAATTATACAGGCTATACAAAGAAATGCCTCAATCATCTCTAAAACCAAACAACTTCTATTTCGCTTTGCAAACACACAGGGCAAGTTCTAGGTATCACATGCAACCACATAATGCAAGTAATAGCTCACAAACACTTGGCATGTAACTCATTCCGAATTAGTTTATCAACACACTCACATGAGCGTTCAAGCAAGACAAGATGTGCAAAATTAAGGCATCAAAGTATGAGTCTACAAACGAGCCTAGACGTCGCACCCTCAAGTTCGTTTTAGTTATTTGCAGGTGTGAACATTAAGGGTTGCATTCTAGCCTTCACCCATCTTGGTCCAAGAGAGTCTTAAGGGTCCTAAAACTATAAAAGGAAAATCTACCTAACCCGGTTCAAGAAAAGCCCTTGGAAAAGAACCGTGGTCAAAAGAAAAACCAAGGGAGAATTATTACACTACCTAAAAAATAAAATAAAATAAAGAAAAATCTACCTGGACTACTTCCCTCATGAGTACTGTCCAAGTGGTTCGTCCTCAGGAAGAGTCCTCTACCATTTTTTTGTTTTGTTTTTTTTTTCTAGTTTTTTTTTATATCTGACTTTTACCCTCAAGAGACCCGTCGACAAGTGTCCGTCGTTGGACCAATTCAGTTACTTCTAATGTGAGTATAGTCAATTATACAAAACAACATCAATCTAATATTACAACATACTCAATGTCTATATACACTACAATACACTACCAGAGCAAGTCTCCCACCCCATACTTAAAATTATGGCATGTTCTCATGCCATATCAAAAATAAAGAGAAGAAGGGTAAGAAGACTTCCCTGAGCATCAATCGGAGTCTGAGACGGTGCTGGGGTCCACATAACAAGCTCTCCCCAAAGCACGGAATCACGCCATCATCCGGCTCTCAGACCTGGCCTGCCGCTGAGACATGGCATCCATACGCGTGTGTAGTCCATCCACTGAGGTGCGAAGATCTGCGATCTCTTCCTCCATAGAATGCAACATAAGCCGGGTGGACTGGGATCTAGAGAAGCCTGCCCCAGTATGGTGTTGCCGAGAGGGTCCGGCTCTGTCATAGGATCTCATGGATGGTGCTGGGGCTTCATCCTCATCATCGATCTGAATGGTGGCAGGTGCATCTCGGCCCACTCTGATGCCTGACGCTTTGAATGGTGCTTTAGCGGGAAATGCTCAATCAGTAGGATTGGTGGGGACATTTTTCAGCAAGCACAACCTCGTTACCAATGAAGGGAAGTAGAATCCCTTTGACAGCAGCGGAGACATGCAGCATCATTTCATCACCAATTATTCTCGCCGCATCAAAATCTTTCTTAGTGACGAAGCACCACGTTAATAGAGCTCTTTGATAGTTCACGTCAGTCGTGTTACCTGTGGGCAAGCACCAGCTACAAATGACGGTGAACCAACATCTAGCCAAATGTGTGAATGACTTGGAGTTCAGGGTGATATTGTCATGTAACAAAAATGGTTGACCCCCTGCACAGAGTACTTCAGTCATATTCTCCCAAGTGACTCCTTGTGGTTCCTGGTAATAGTCGATGTCACCAGTGAACCTGGGCAGCCTCAACACCTGGCGAATCTTTTCAACTGAGGCATCTACAACCCTGCCCCGCACAATCACCTCCCGCAACATATGAGCTGGGCAGTTCGCATAGAACTCCCTCACTAGCATGACGTTCACTGTCTCAGGTTCATCAAATAATAACTCCATATCCCTCCACCGGATTTCCTCATACATCTCCTCCTTTTCCGCATGGAGGGCTGCCCTGTCAATAGGAATCTCAGGGGTGAAGCTCTTGGAGGCCTTGGCATGAAAGTCGTCCTCTGCCACCTGTGATTCAAACCTGGAGGCATCATATGTAGGCTCTTGGGAAGTGCCTGCCACATTATTTTGCCTTTTACGAGCCATATCACCTGCAAACAATTCAGGAGAACCATCAAATGCATCGTAACTATTGCCACTCGGATGGGTACTCAGACTTTTCCATCCGATGGCACCAAATAGGATCCCCCATTTATTTCTTTCTTACAACTATTCCAAGCCCCCAACTAGTAAGGTGCTCAAGGTTAACAACCCCCACAATGGCCCCACAATAGTACTAACTTACAATTTTCGGCATACAATACCCCACACTTGCTCTTTAAGAGGTTTACGCCAAATACAACACCACTACAACCCAAGGGGGGCATAAAGTGCTCCAACATATCATAACAAACCTCTAATTTTCGGCTAAATAGGCCCCTCCACCAAACTACGTCACAAAAATTATTTCTAGGCCTCCAAATCATCTAAACATCCCCCACAATTGAAGCACAATGAAGACCCACACCTTTAAGCCTCACACAAGTCCACAAGAAGCAAATACAACAATAAAAAAAGAAAAAGAAGCAAAAATTTCAAGAAAATTAACACTATTCCTACCTAGGGTTTAATTAATCTAATTTAGGCTACATTACACTAATTAGAGGAGAACATAGAGAGAAAAGAAGAAAGAAGAGCAAGAACTTACCTTGATGAACAATGGGGATGGTGAGTTGTGGGGAAGATGACAATGGAGTTTTGGTGAGAGAGAGAGGAGATTTGAGAGAGAAAAAGAGAAGGGGGTTGTTGATAATAGGTCTGATGGGAATGAGGGGGTTTGGTAAGGGTTTGGGTTAATTAAAAGGGGGTAAAGAAAAATAAAAAATAAAATAATAAAATAAAAATTTCGCGTACTTGGGCCGTCTGGATCTGCCACGGTACTACCGCATTTACGGTGGAACAGCGGTAGTCGGGGTTTAGAGAGAGGTCCTCACCGCGGTTTGACCGCGTTTACGGTGCAACCGCGGTGGATTAAGTTCAGAAGGGGTATCTAAGAACGATTTCACCGCGGTTACGGTGGAACCGCGGTCTGGGCAGTATTCTGATTATTCATTTGTTTTTTTTCTTCATATAATGTGTTACACTTATAACCATGTCGTGGGTTGCCTCCCACACAGCGCCTGATTTAACATCGCGGCACGACACAGGATGAGCGTATTTAAGGCTCGCTCGACCTCTATGGTTCAATCAGGTGCAGCTTAGACACTTCCTTTGGCTCGCTCATGCCCACATATGACTTCAATATTTGACCATTGACTCTAAATGTATGAGAGTCATTCTCTGTGGCAATTTCAATAGCCCCTGAAGGGAAAACTTCAACTACTCGAAATGGTCCAGACCATTGTGACTTAAGTTTACCTGGGAACAGATGTAGTCTTGAGTTGTAGAGCAATAGCATGTCCCCGAGTTTGAAATTCCTCAATGTTCTGGTCGTGCAGCCTCTTTATTTTCTCCTTGTACAACTTTGTGCTCTCAAAAGCAAGATGTCTGAACTCCTCGAGCTCATGCAATTCAGTGATTCTTGTTGTGCCTACAACTTCCATATCCAAGTTTAGTTATTTCAATGCCTACCACGCTTTATGTTCAAGTTCCACTGGTAGATGGCAGGCCTTTCCAAACACCAACTTGTATGGTGAAATACCAATAGGTGTCTTGAAAGCAGCTTTGTAAGCCCAGAGTGCATCATCTAGCTTCCTCGCCCAATCAGTTCTTGTGGTGTTTACAGTTTTGGTTAACACACTCTTGATTTCTCTGTTGGACACTGTTGATACCCATTTTTTCCTATATATTTTTATACTCAAAATACTCTCAAAATAGCATATGTATGCATATATGATCATCCCAAAAGATTTTGGCATTTTAAAATGATTTTAAAACTAATTTAGGGCCTATTTTTACACCATAAATCCCAATAATTATTCCCAAAAGCCTGCCATTTTGGAGAATAATTTATTTTATTGTGACATTTGCATAAAAACATAATTTACATGATTTTTTGTCTAATTTTACGAGTCCATTAGGTATTTTTAAAACTAAATTGCATGAAATTGCAATTTTAGCCCATTTCCGGATTTAATAGCAATTTTAATTACAAAATAAATACCAATATTTTTAAATTAATACTTACATATGGTTTGCTAACCCAGTGCTTTTAATTTGATTTTTAACATCTTTTACTATTTTTATAAATTCAAAAGTGAAAAATGGCTATTTTAATTTTGGCCTCAAATTGCTTTCAATTGTAGCCCAATTTGGACCCCAATTAACCCAATTAAATGACCCAATTACCCGACCCATTTCCAAACCCACCCGGCCATTATTTTAATCTAGTTCGTTGATCATTTTGATCAACGGCCACGACTTCACCATTCCTTTTTAACTTACCAACCCCTAACCATATCTATCATTTTCATTTTTGACCGCCGCCCTCAAACCCTCGTCCTCTCAAACTCTCTCTAGCCCCTCCGAAACCTTAGCCTTCTCTCATCGGTTTCCACCATGTTTCACCGGAATCCATGGCATCCCCAAGCCCTGGGTGGCCTGTACTCACCTCCTTGTGCTCTTGTACACCTGCTACTGGAAGATTCAAGGTCTGACCTTGAAGGTTTTCGCTCACATCTTCGCCGATTCAAGTTTCACGGCCATCTCCGGCATGTCCTGGTCCTATGAGCCTATCTCTGGCTCACCTGGCTCAGAGAAGACCCTTTTCCAGGCCTTTCTCACTTCTAGGGTTCTTCTGAAACCCTAGCCCTTCGAGGTTTTACTATATTTCTCTAAATCCGCTCTAGATCCATGCTAGTCTTAAGGTTTTCAAACGATTCCTTAAATCTCTTTCAAAAGTTTGCTTTCAAAAACTGTTCATCTTCTACGATTTAGGGTTTCTTTGATTTTTACTCGTTATACTGTGATTTTATGTGGTGTTCTTACTGTATTCGTCCTACTGTGACTCCTGTTTGTTTCTACTTTGACTCCTATGTGCTTTCTTCTACTATGTTTCCTTGTATTTTTCTTTTACTGTGTTTTCCTTCAGCATGTTTTCACGGAACGATTGAGTTCCTTTGGGTTTTTTTGAGTTTGTTCTTGTCTTATTTGTTCATCCCTACACTGAATTAATGACGAAAACCCTAGAATTTGGGGTTTTTCGGACCACTTGTATGTGACTTGCATGTTATCACCTCTGAACTAGTTTGATTTCAATTTCTCTGTTTTTCATATGGTTCTGACCCTTTTGCCAAAAGCTTTTCTACACTAGATTTTCCTACTGATTCTTTACAATGACAGTACAACCTTCTTTCATGTTTGACGTGTTCGTATGCTCCTTATATACTATGAATTTCCCCCTAAAGTGGTTTTTCAAATTTGCAATTAGTTCAAAATTTCTTCTGAATATAGATTGATTGATTTCTTTCCATTTTTTTCCCGTGACTCGACCTAAGTAAAACCTTCCTTTTTTTTCAGACTTGATTCATTCGTATAAAAATCTCAGACCTTTTGATTTACTGTTTGTTAATTGGTTTTCTTACCTTATTTGCACAAACCGTGTATTTCTAAAACCTCTCCTTAAATAACTTTTATGTATTTACCTTTATTTGTATACTATGCACAATGTTGTTTATTTGATCCCCTTTCCTTACATATTTCTTGTCCTTGACTGATCAAATTGGGATTCCTTAATCAAAGGAACCTCTGTTAATTGATTGATCTTAATTGATACTCGACTAATTTTCTTTCCTTGCTTGCATGTCTAATTTCAAGTATAAATACATGCTCTTCTTTTCACTTCAGGATCGAATTCGGACTGCAAAGCAAAATCAGAATTCACCTCTTTGTCTTCTTTACTACTACTATTACTACTCTTTATTTCTCTACACTATTACTGAGCATTCTACATCTGTACTTCCTGCTGTCTGAACTTCTAAATACTTGGGGAGTTTTCTTGAGTCTGTTTCTATTTTTCTTGGCTGTCTGTTTGCTGTTACTATCCTGCTCTTCTAGAATTTACAACTGGTATGTTCTTCTATGTTAAATAGCATCCTTGTTATATGTTCAACTTCTCTGCTTCTACCCCTTATTTCTTTGTGTGTTTATTTATGCTTTCCTGCACTATGTAATTACCTTCAAGCATGCTATGTCTTTTCAGGTTATGTTTTAATCCCTTTCCCTCTATTCCCTTTATATGTGAGTATTGTCCTGGGTCATAGCAGCACTATGAATTGCTGTGTGTGATCCAGAACTAGACTCTTCTGAGTCTTTACTCGATTACTTTCCCATTCCTTTTCCCCTCAATATGCTGAGCTCTAATTTAGGTATGTTGGTGTCCTGATCACCATTCAGACCTGAGTTTGACTCTATAAGAGTCTGCTCTTATTTGTTTGAATCTGAGCAAGAGGTTAGGGGTGTGCCAGTCTATGCCATGGCTGGGTATGACCACCTCCTGCTAAGGTTCCTCCCTCACTTTACACTTACTCCTAGCTCTTAAGTTCTACCCCCCTCTGGTAAGCCATGCTTAGGGACCCTAGAGCTCCCTCTGAACTTGGATGCCTAAGGGCTGGTAACTCCACACATTGCACTACCCCGTTACAACATTCACTCTTTAGGGTGTAAGCATTGCCTGGGCTCTTAAAGCTCCTTGGAACTTTGAAACACTCTAAGAGAATGCCTTGGAATTTGGAACCCGGATTTTGTAAAACACATGTATTGGATATCAAGATTGCATTAGGCAGTTTGGATCTAGCTGTGGGCTATGATGTATTTTATTTTTACTTTTGGCTCTGTAATAATAACTTTGTAATAAAAACTTGGGAAATATAGTAGTAAAGGGTATGGGAGGGTTTTTTAGTTGTTTGCATGTTAAAGGGTAGAAATCATGCCTATAGGATTTTTACTCCTTTGAATCACCTAGATATCATGCCTATAGGACTTTTAATACTTTAAATCACCTAGAAATCATGCCTATAGGATTTAATACTTTGAATCGCCTCGATATCATGCCTATAGGCTTTTAACATTTAAATCACCTAGAGATCATGTCCATAGGCTTGCATTTTTCTTCATTCAAGCATATAGAAATCATGCATATAGAATTGCATAAAAAAATAGGCAAACCATAAGATAACACAACTCTCGTCTGCCTGAAACGGTAAAAAATAGCATTGAGTAAATAAAGAAATCGAAGTAGACATCCTTCCTATAGGATCTCAAGCTCACTCGAGTTATAAGCATGTAATCTGGCAACTATTTCAATTTTTTTTTCTTTCAACAGATTCGTCCAAACCTGTCTGCAACATAATAAACACGCATTCCTAAAATCATTTTTCCCAATTCTTTGTCTGAAATTTTTTATTTCTTGAAGTTACTTTCAAAAGAACTTTCAAACTCTAGCCTCCTTTTTATAAACACTTTACTTCTGAAACATTTCTTTAAACAGTTCCAGCGACTTTCCAAAACTTTTCTGAACTTCTGCAGATTTCTGCTTCTTTCAAAACGTGTCTGTGTTAGTCCTTAACTAATAATCCGGTAAAATACTCCAGATCCTAACAATTGGATCCAAGTTGCCTAATGTAGACCTTTTATCTAATTCTATGTGTTAAACTGATCCTTCTGCTGCTTAATTTTAATTTAAGACCAAACCAGTAAATGCAAGACATGCTAAACAATATGTTGTCTGTTTAAAGGGGTTTCTTTGAGCCTTGATTTGTCTTATTGTTCTTCCCCTACTTGGTATCTGTTTTGAATGACGAATTAGACTTTTATCCTTTGAAACTCCATGCAAAGCCCCCATTCCTTTCTTCCCCTTTTAGGATTAGAAGTCCTAACACCCCAGGACTGATAGGTTGGGGCGGGTACTAGTATGCAATAAGTAAAACGAGACTAATCGCGTTTAAATACCTTAACGGGGTAGGAAGGATAGAATATGGATATGATGACTGGTGCGCTAATATCT
>MU667265.1:179450-196986 GCA_026770625.1 Nicotiana glauca | reverse complement strand
CGGGAACCATACTAGTGGATCTTGAGGGGTGCCTAACACCTTCCCCTCGAGATAATCTCAAGCCATTACCCGAACTCTGGTTTTCTTTCAAAATATTCTTCTCTTCTTCTAAAGTGTCCTAATGCACTATAATCATTAGGTGGCGACTCTCCAAAATCCATAACCCAAATTTCCCGAAAGGGGATAAAAGAGTCATTCCACCCATAATGTCGAAACCTACTTTTTGCCCTTAAAAAAAATAGGGGGGCGTCAACAGACACTTCAACCTGTCCACTAGTCTGCGGGTGGGAAGGAGTAGCCACCTTGTGGCGCACATTGTACTTAGCAAGCAACTTTTCAAAGGCTCTGTTGCAGAAGTGAGTGCCTCCATCACTGGTAATTGCTCGTGGTGTCCCGAAGCGGGTGAATATGTTCTTCTTCAAAAATCCCACTACCTCTTTTGCATCATTGGTGGGCAACGCAGCATCTTCCACCCATTTGGACACATAATATACAGAAACAAGAATGTATTTATTGCCATATGAGCTGACGAAGGGGCCCATGAAGTCAATCCCCCAGACATCAAACACTTCCACCTCTTGAATTCGGTTCATGGTCATCTCGTGGCGCCGAGAAATGTTCCCAGTTCGCTGAAATTCATTGCAGCCCTTCACCCATAGGTACGCATCTCTAAACACTCTTGGCCAAAAGAATCCAGCCTCTAGCACCTTTTCCACTGTCCTGACCCATCCAAAGTGTCCACCATACGCCGATGTGTGACAAGCTTGCAAAATAGAAGATTGCTCTATATCGGGGACGCATCTCCGGATCATATTATCAAGGCATATTCTAAACAGACAAGGCTTGTCCCAGTAATACTGGCGGCATTCACGATAAAACCTTTTCCTTTGGACCGATGAAAGGTCGTGAGGAACTATACCACTGGCCAGGTAATTAGCAAAGTCTGCATACCATGGCGCTTCCTGAAGAGTGGTGGCGAGAAGCTGCTCGTCTGGAAAAGTTTCCAGAATTTCTCCAACCTCAACTGCCTTTTCAGCTCCATCAAGTCATAATAGATGATCAGTGACTTGATTCTCAGTGCCCTTACGGTCACGAATTTCAAGATCGAATTCTTGCAGTAGCAACACCTAACGAATCAGGCGTGGCTTAGATTCTTTTTTTTCAATTAAGTACCTGAGAGCTGCATGGTCAGTATATACAATTACCTCTGACCCTATCAGGTAGGACCGGAACTTGTCGAACGCGAACACCACAGCTAACATCTACTTCTCAGTCACAGTGTAATTCAACTGGGCGCCACTCAACGTTCTACTAGCACAGTAGATTGGGTGCATCAGTTTGTCTTTTCGCTGGCCCAGCACTACCCCCACTGCGTAGTTACTAGCATCACACATTAGTTCGAACGGTTGCTCCCAGTTAGGGGAAACAATGATGGGTGCTGTGACCAGTCACTTTTTCAATTCCTCAAATGCTACCCTGCAATCATCAGAAAGCAAAAAAGAGCGATCTTTTTCTAACAACTTACAGAGAGGGTTGGCAATTTTGGAAAAGTTTTTTATGAACCTCCGCTAAAAACTGGCATGCCTAAGGAAGCTTCTGATTGCTTTGACTGAGGTTGGGGGAGGAAGCTTTTCTATTAGATCCACTTTCGCACGATCTACCTCAATTCCGTTTCTTGACACCTGGTGCCCCAAGACTATGCCTTCTTGTACCATGAAGTGGCACTTCTCCCAGTTCAGAACCAAGTTAGTCTCGACGCACCGTTTCAGCAATCGCGTCAGATTTATCAGGCAGTCATCAAATGAATTCCCCACCACTGAGAAGTCATCCATGAACACCTCCATTATCTCCTCTATCAAGTCAGTGAATATGGCCATCATGCACCGTTGGAATGTGGCAGGTGCATTGCATAGGCCAAAGGGCATCCGTCTAAAGGCACAAATGCCATACAAGCAAGTGAAGGAGGTCTTCTCTCTATCCTCCGGTGCAATGGAGATCTGATTGTACCCTGAGTACCCATCCAGAAAAGAGAAGTGTGACCTCCCTGCCAGTCTGTCCAACATCTGATCAATGAAGGGGAGTGGGAAGTGGTCTTTCCGGGTGGCAAGATTCAACTTCCGATAGTCCATGCAAATTCTCCAGCCTGTGACGGTTCTTGTAGATATCAATTCATTGTTGTCATTTTTCACAACCGTCATGCCACCCTTTTTAGAAACACATTGAATGGGCTCACCCAGCTGTTGTCCGAGATTGGGAAAATAATTCCCGCATCTAACCACTTTATTACCTCCTTCTTCACCACTTCCTTCATGTTGGGGTTCATCCTCCTCTGGTGTTCTCTAGAAGTTTTGTGACCCTCTTCCAGCAGAATCTTGTGCATGCAGTAGGCGGGGCTGATCCCCTTGATGAATTCCATGGTCCACCCAATGGCAGTTTTGCACGCCCTTAGTACCTGTAAGAGTTGTTGAGCCTGCACATCTAACAAGCTAGATGAGATAATAACAGGTGATGTGGAGTCAAGCCCCAGAAATTCATACCTGAGGTGGGCGGGCAAAGGTTTTTACTCCAGATTTGGTGGTTCTTCGATACAGGGCTTGGTTGGAGGAGTTTCCCTCTTTTCTAAGTGCAAGGGCTCTAATTCTAGATTTCTATCCCAGAACCCTCTACCCTCTAATTTCAACACCCATTCCGCCAAATCCTTACCATTCACTTCATCCAAGTTCATCAAACATGCAGCAAGGGGGTCCACCACAGTCAATACCTCATCGTCAGACTCTACGATTACATCCACGACATCAATAAGAGAGCAATTAGCGAATTCGCTTGGTCGCCTCATAGACTTCTGCACATTGAATGTTATTTCTTCATCATTTAGTCTCATCTTGAGCTCCCCAGTCTCACTATCAATTAAAGCTCTCCCCAGTCTCACTATCAATTAAAGCTCTCCCCGTGGCCAGGAATGGTCTTCCTAAGATTATAGGAATCTCTTCATCCACCTTGCAATCCAGGATCACAAAATATGCAGGGAACACAAATTTCCCTACCTGAATCAGCACATCATCTAGGATCCCAGACGGTCGTTTCACGGTCCTGTCGGCCAGCTGCAACAACATGAAGGTGGGTCTATCTCTCCCAATGCCCAACCTCTTATAAATAGCCAAGGGCATAAGATTAATGATGGCCCCTCAATCACAGAGTGCCTTAGCAAAGGCAAAATTACCAATAGTGCATGGAATTGTAAAAGTCCCTGGATCAGACAGCTTTTCTACAATTGGTCTAGACACCACCACGCTACAGTCTGAGTAAGTGTAACCGTGGCCAAGTCTTGGAAGTCAAACTTCCGGGACATCAAGTCCTTCATCATTTTTGCATATCCAGGCATCTCCTTTAAAGCTTCAATCGATGGTATATTTACTTGGATTTGTTTAAGCATCTCAAAGAACTTCTAATATTGTTCCTCCTTTTGATGTTTGACCAATCTCTGCGGAAAAGGCGCAGGAGGTCTCTTCTTCCCAATCACTTGGGACTGATCTTTACCAGCTACTATCTCAATTACTGGCTCCTGAACTGGGTCAGCTGCTTTCTCGGGCTCCTGCTGAATGCTCTCCTCTTCCTGAGCAGGCTGGACTGTCACCTTTGTCAGTTTAGTTGACTCATCCAGCTCAATGGGCACTGGTATCAGTGTCACAGCTTGTCTTGTTTCTCTAGCTCTCTCTTTCTCCACATCCAGGTCTCTGCCATTACATAGGCTCATCGCCATCAGCTGCTTTGGGCCTTGATCTTTTGGATTTATCTGGGTGTCTGTAGGTAATGTCCCGTGAGGACGATTGTTCAGAGACATTGAAATCTGGCCCATTTGCACTTCAATGTTTTTGATTGCTGCATCATGTGTATCTACTCTTTCATTCATTTTTGCATTGGACCCAATAACCTGCTGCATCATTGCTTCAAGTCTAGCGAACCCATCTTCTTGCCTCCCACCATGCTGCTGCTGAGGTGGGGGATACCCTTGCTGCTGATTGTGATTGTTGTACCCCTTTGGCCTGGGATAAGGTGCCATACTGTTGGGGGGTCTCATGCCTCCGATGTTTCCTGTGTTAAACTGTGGCTGCGCCGGCCTGTATTGCTGTTGATTTTGCTGACCCCAGTTCTGATTGCCCTGTCTCTAGCCTCCATAGTTGGACACATAGTTCATGTCTTCAGGGTGCTCACTACAAAAAAAATAGCGTTTAGCGACGGCCTTATTCCATCGCTAAATCAATGTATTCCGTCGCTAAACACGTTTAGCGACGGAATAGCGACAGATTCAAGTTTGTCCCTAAAATCCTTGTTGCTGGGCTTATAGCGACGAAAAATACAATCCATCGCAGACTTAGTGACGACATCTTTTTTGTAGCAACGTTTAGCGACGGAAATATCCGTTGCTATATAACCTGTTTCTGTCGCTATTTTGATGCCTTTCGTCGCTGTAATACATAATAAAATTCGTCGTTTATTCTTATAGCGACGGAATTGTCCATCGCTAGCCGTGTTATAGCTACTTTTTGCAATAAAAATCTTTTGTCACCAATTCGTCGCAAGATTTAATTTTTATGCTATAATTTTAGCTACGGAACGTATCCGTCGCTGATTTTTTTTTACTATATTGCTGATTTTATAAAAAAAAATTTATTTATTATTTTAAATGTACTCTATTCAAACATATTACATAAACTATTAAATACACTTAATAAAAAGTCACTGATATTAATATAAATTCAACAAGGTCCAAAATATATAGCATAATGCATATAACAGTATCATTAAGTACAAAAAAATCCACAAGGACCAACAATAACGTCCAAACAAAGTAAGCTAACTATGCTAGGCTGGAGAGTTACGATCATCATCAGAACCCAATGCATGAACCCCAATGATTGAGTTTGTGTTTGTAATATCTCCTGATATTTTTCCTGTAGAAGAGTTAATAAGAAAATTCAATTTACAAAATAAAAAAAATATATATGAAAGTAAAGTCAATTCAATGGTTCGACCTTGGATTTCACGCCACTTATCAGTGAAATTCAAAACTATCAATATTAATAAGGTCAATCTGACCATTTTAGTTGTGTACAAGCTCACAGTTCAATTAGATTTTCATCTAATAGGAGTACCACCTAAATAAGGTCAAAGGGTGCATTTATTATCACATTTAGAATATCCACCACAACTTCTGTACGTAGAGTTCAAAATTTCAACGAATATCAATGAGGTTATATAGTGAAGACGCTCAGGAGTGGATTTCATTATCCCACTCACACCGTATTAAGATCGAAAGAGGCATGCAAGCCTTGGAACGTCTAAACAGATCAGAAATATGAGCCGCTACCATAGCTGCAGCAACTACCTTATTTGAGTTGTAACTCCAGGAAGTGCCAACAGACGATGGGAAACCAACTGTGCACATTTTGTAAGACTTAAATGGATTGGACCAATCAAAAGCAAGAACAATTTGCTTGAGCTAAAGCCAGACCAAAAACGTAGGATTAGGAAAATGCAACTAAACAACTTGCAATAATTAAGACTAAACAACTTCTACCAGTTAACTATTGCTAAACAGAAGTTGACATTTAATTCTTGCCAAGTAGAACATGGATGAAAACATATCACCCTAATACTAAAACCACCAGCTATCTATGCGAAACTACATGCATACCTTCACATTTCTTTCTTTCTTTTTCTGTTTCTGATAATCATATACATTCCTTCACATGTCAAGGGCTTGCAAAGGTACTTGCTACTTGGTAAATTCCAGTAAACCTTTTCAAGAAAACCTCCTACTGCTAATAGAAAGACAATACCAAAGTACCAGTACCAAAAAAAAACTTCTAAAATTTTAAACTCAATATTGTGTTCCAATCATCATTTTTCAACCGGAGATATACAGTTCTAAAACTGTTTTTCATCTAAACTGTCTAGGGCTACTGTCTTGTACCAGAAGTGCAGAAAGTTTCTCATATATGTTATCTAAGACCAAGTACATCAATATACAAGTATAGAAAAACATGCTTACTTCATGGCCTTCTCCGTTCATGGAAATTGTCGCCCGCACTTTAAATTCTGATGTAATTGAGGCATACAGGTCGCCAGTTTCATGTATAGATATACGCATAAACTCTGCTGAAAGAATGCTACAAGAATGGATCCGGTAAGTAACAATACCAATATATACTAAGTTTACTTTGAAAAAATAGTGGTAATATAGATCCTTGGTTCCAAAGATGTATTAAGCAAATACAAAATACTAGAACATTGTTTAAGTAGAATGGTAATATTTTGCTGCCAAAACGTGAAAATAGAACTTGCAATCAATAGAGTGGAATAAACTAGCAACAAGCTCGTGCACTGGATGGCTATGCCCTAATATAGGTATCTTAGCTCATCAGATAAATCTTACATGTTACCAGTTGTGTGAATTATATACACACAAACTCAAGAATGAAAACAGAAACATAAGTTCAATTACTTATTTTTCTATACCAGAAAGATTTATTGATGGAAAACGATTTGTACCACTGTATAAAACTTAAGCAGTACAAAATAAGTATCATACGAGAAAATCATCCACGAAACCCAAACAATAATCCATGCTAACTGGAAGGCTTGGTTACTCCTTGCGCACTACATAAACAGGAAATTTTGGTTGCTCCTTTGCGCAAAGAAAACGAAAAACAACTAGTTTTGTCACTCCATAATACACCTGAGATAATAGTTTGTTCCCATTTTTATCATTGATCCAACTAAGTCAGAAACAGATATTACTAGCGAAACCGCTAAAGATATTAGCAAATATAAGCCATCACGTTTTGCTACAGCAAATGGAAACTATGCTAAAGCTTTAATTCACCTAGCATTATCAAAACTCAAACATCTTAAAGGCGATATCATTCTTGCAATAATGTGAGTGAACCTAGACCAAAAACGTAGGATTAGGAAAATGTGACTTAAATGGATTGGACCAATCAAAAGCAAGAACAATTTGCATGAGCTAAAGCTAGACCAAAAACGTAGGATTAGGAAAATGCAACTAAACAACTTGCAATAATTAAGACTAAACAACTTCTACCAGTTAACTATTGCTAAACAGAAGTTGACATTTAATTCTTTCCAAGTAGAACATGGATGACAACATATCGCATCAGCTAACATAAATTGTGAACCAATAAGAGAATTGATTGAGGCCTAAGCAAAATTACTTCCAATGTACAGCTACATAAACTATGAACTTTCACCAGATTGTACATGTATAATATAGTGCAGAAAGCTTGATCAATATAATATAAACTATATTGTACTGCAGGCTTGATCAGAAGTATCTCCACCAGGCTAAACCTTAGTCCTTCCTAAACTTGGATCAATTTTCAACTTGCAGAATTAAACTATATTGTACTGCACCAAAATATGTATTAAGCCTATTCTGTGCAACAGACAACACTCAACAGTGCAGTACTGCAATGTGCATTCAAAGAGCAAAGGAATTGCACGGGGACTTTAAGCTTGCTTGAAGCATTCCAGAACAACTTGCAACAGAGTAGTGTGCATCAACACTGTTAATTAACACTTTAACAGGCAACAGATGCAACATAATTAAAACAGTCTTAACACTTAAGAATCAAGTGCTAAAAGCTAACCAAAATACCGATTTGAACTAATATTTTCTTCTGTTTCTACAAGAAATGTTACTGCAACCATATATTGTCCAATGATTCAACACATACAAGTGGTATTCAACAGTGCACTGTGTACTGGAGATACTCACTTACTCAGGTCTCACATTAAAAGGAAATAACGACACATTTTTAATATACCTTTGAAAATTGAAATCAAATCGAGCTCGGAACAGCTGCAGCAGCGTCTTCGACTCTTCGTTTGCCCGGAATTTGTGAGGAGTGAGGAATCAAATCGAGCTCGAAAATCGCCTAATCAAAGAAACTTTCATTATTCTCCAATTGTTAAGATTTTAATTCACTTCTTGATACACACTTATCATATTAGACCAAAAAATGTTACTCCTGGATTAACTTAAGCGCTTCAAAAAAATAATTAATCTCAAACGTCCAATATAATATCTTTGCTGTAATCTTCAATTTTGGCGAAGAAATGCTTAACTTGGTTTTTCGTGGGAGTTCAACTCATTCTTGTGCTAGCTTCATCAGTTTCTCCACCATTATAGTACCAAATGGTCTTTATAACAAATGTAGAAACAATAACTGCATCATATTCTTTGTAGTAATAGCTTTGAGTAAAACATAGATCTTTTAGACAGTCATATGGAAATAAAATTTAATAAGCTCCCCCTAATTTCAGTAAGTTTTATGCAATCTATCTCTTGGGATAACTACTGCTAATTTTAGCTTAAATCTCGGTCCTAAGAACCTATGCATTAAATCATATGGGGCCAAATTTATCTTGTTGTCAAAAATCAAAATTTATTGGTAAGATGATTCCAAGGGTCAGGTATTTTCATTATGCCAATTGACTAAGAATATAACATGCAACTCAAAAGTGTTATCCAATAAAGAAATCTGTGTAAAGTAATTTATCTATTAATTTTGTTACATCTATATTTGGAAAGGTGAAGCTCCTTTCTGTTTTGAATTGTTCAAACATGTTCATTTTGTACCAAGAAATCACACAGCTACTGCCAAAATCCCTTTCAATCCACACTTTAACTTCTTAATCCAAGTGTTAAACGCGGAAAAACTTAATGACTCTAGTTTCTTCCAGGGAAAAAGAGTTTAACCATGAAAATAAATCTTAATAACAAAAAGCAAACACATCCGAAAATAAAAAAGCAGAATATGGAATCGTCATAGTAACTTAGAATCGGCAGTAGAAAAAAATCAGAGAAGCAAAGCAAAATTAAACAGATATAAGAAAGCGAGTGAGAGTAGAATTGAATACCACTGCCGGAAAATCTTAAACTCTGCCGGAAAATTGAATTTTTGATTTTAAATGACTAAAATTCATCATACAAAGGATATACTAATTCACATATAGATAGAGTAAGAAACTTACCACAAGTTTGTGAGAGTTTCTCCACAAAATCCAAAACCTAGGATTTCCAAATAAGCTCAACAAATCTTAATTCTTGAAGGTAAATGAATATTTTGCCTTTTCCTTTTTCGGCCTCTATTTTTTGCTGATGTACGTGCGTGTGTGTGTGTTTATCGGCAGATTCGTTTTGTTTTCATATGAGGGGAAAGACTGGTCAGTGTTGCTGAAGCTTAGTTCGTTGGTGGAGCTGGCGTTGGTTGTCACTGAAGAAGAAGAAGTAGAAGAGAACGGGTAGGGGTGTGAAGAAGAAGACGTGAAAGGGGGGGGGGGGTCGTTTTGCACGGTTCTCTGGTTTGCTGAAGACGCCCCTGATCCTTGTGTCCAAAAATGGCTGAAGCAAAAGATGAAGTACAGTAGGGGTTGTCAGGGGCTCATTTTATGTCTCGCAAAAAAATAGTCCGCGCGGCAGCCAAGCACTGACTTGACTTCAGCCTGCTCCAACACTCGGCCAAAATTTCAGCAGCTTTGGACTTCAATTAATTTAGGCAGCGTCTCAACGTATTAAGCTTATAATGAACATAGGCAACAAAAATATAGTGAAGGGACAGAATTTAAATATGAACGAAAGACACAAGTTTACAGGAAACTCTTTTCCCAACTTTGTATTTAACTCGAGCATACAAAGAAACTCAAACTCTGAAGTACATCCGTGTAAAAAAATGAATATCACTCTTGACCCTCACAAGACTACTCTTAGCCTTAGTGTTTTCACTCTTGAAAACAATACTTAGGACTCTTCCTAAATCAGAAACATGCACTCCACACACGTTTTTCACTCTATCAGTGTGCTCTCACACGTTTTTCTCCCATAAGACACAAAAGGAAAGGGTGCTGCCCATTTATAGAACATGAAACAACCCCATTACACAATAGTTGCCCCATTTTAGACCACAACACTTGCCCACTCAGCCCACTACTTTACTTTAGTGTAGTTGACACCCCCAACTACTAGGATCATGTAAATCATGCTAAAGATAGTCAGATCATGGCCTCCAAAAACGTAGCTAACTCCTGCCAGCTTTTTAGACAAACATAACTGCTGCCCATGTGCACAGCATGTGCCGTAACCGCCCTTTGACTTGGTCCATTCTCATGTTGCTGCCCAATTTCGTGCCTCGGCTTGGACCAGGCGCCAATGCCATTGTATCCAGCTGCATTGTGCCCCAATTTGCCTTTCCATCGTCCACGAACTTGGCCCGTTTGCCGCAACTCGAATCCATGCCAAATCTGCCTGAACACTGCCTTCCCGTTGCACATTTGCTTGCGTTTGCCCATTCGTTTTTTGCCTTGTCTTGGCATCACTGCCTCATGCCTTGATGCCTTTGCCACAATCAAGTGTCACCCTTAGTCCGCAACTAATTATCAAGCCCTTGCCAAGCTGCCTCGTGTCCGTTCAAAGCCTTAGCTATCGCTTGCCCGTTTTCCCTTTTGACTTTGGTGCTGCTCGCGCACCGCTCTTTGCAACACTCTTGCTACCTCATGAAAACACTCTTGTTGTCAAGTCGAGCTTAATTGACGGAGGTCTAACAAACCACCCACACTCTTTGAAACTCGACGTCCTCGTCGAGGTCAACTCAATGTATGAGTCCCAAGGGGTTGACAAGCATTTCCCCTTGACCTCCTCTCTCTTCGGCTACAATTGCATTGACTCCAACAACTTGCTTGTCACTGTTCAGTGTCTCCAATGCAGCCCTCTTCTCCGCGGCAGTCAAAGCATTTAACACTTCCTTGTTTGGACAGTCCCTCGCTCGATGTGGTCCATCACAAAGGAAACAACCACTGAATTTGCTGCCCTTCTCCTTGCTCTTTGAAGTTCCAGCTTCTTGCTTTCCCTTCCCTCTAACTTCCTGTGCATTGCCACCTTCACATTTCTTCCACTCCTTTGCCTTGTCCTTCTTTTCGTCATTGGACTTTGAAGCAGAATTCTCCTCATTAATATGAAAATCGCTCAATGCATCTGCAGCAGCTACAACACTTGCGAGGTTTTGAATATTCTGCCTTCGCAACTCAAGTTGTGCCCACTGTTGCCGCCCGCTCATGAAGTTGTGCAACTTGTCTTCTTCTGAGATGTTGCTGATGCTAAGCATCAACGATGTGAACTCCTTAACATAAGCTCGAACTGATCTGGTATGTTTCAACTTTTTCAGTTTGTCCCTAGCAATCCAAGATGTATTACTAGGAAGGAACTGATCCTTCAATTCCTTTTTAAGCCGCTCCCACGACTCAATCTTTGGTCTATCAAGACTTTCATCTTCAACCACACGAGTGCGCCACCATAACTTAGCATCATCACTCAAATATATGCTAGTCAAGGTTACTTTCTCCTTTTCGTCTTGCACACGAATAGCATGAAAGTACTGCTCCATATACCAAAGAAAATTCTCCAATTCACGTGCACTCCTTGCACCTCCGAATGCCTTTGGTTAAGGTATTCTCACTTTGAGACGTTCAGCACCACGTTGAGGAGCATCCTCGCCCACAACACGTCATAGTATCACCGTCTCGGCCTTCAGATCTGCATTTTCACGACTAAGCCTTGTCATTTCTGCCTCAAGAAATGCAATTCTAGTTACAAGAGAGTGAATTTCTTGCCCTTCCGGAACATTTCCCACCAATGCTTCCAATTTTGTTAGCCTATCCCGCAGTTCATTATTACCACCAGCCATGTTCTCGAACAAGACCACGAAATCTGCCGCTGCACGTCGTGTCTCCACCACGAACCTGCTCTGCTCTGATACCAGTTGTCACGGGCTCGTTTTATGTCTCACAAAAAAACAGCCCGCGCGGCATCCAAGCACCGACTTGATTTCTGCCTACTCCAACACTCGGCCAAAATTTCAGCAACTTTGGACTTAAATTAATTTAGGCAGCGTCTCAACGTAGTAAGCTTATAATGAACTTATGCAACAAAAATATAGTGAAGGGTCAGAATTTAAATATGAACGAAAGACACAAGTTTACAGGAAACTCTTTTCCCAACTTTGTATTTAACTCGAGCATACAAAGAAACTCAAACTCCGAAGTACATCCGTGTACAAAAATGAAGATCACTCTTGACCCTCACAAGACTACTCTTAGCCTTAGTGTTTTCACTCTTGAAAACAAGACTTAGGACTCTTCCTAGATCAGAAACATGCACTCCACACACGTTTTTCACTCTATCAGTGTGCTCTCACACGTTTTTCTCCCAAAAGCCACAAAAGGAAAGGGTGCTGCCCATTTATAGAACATGAAATAGCCCGATTACACAATAGTTGCCCCATTTTAGGTCACAACACTTGCCCACTCAGCCCACTACTTTACTTTAGTGTACTTGACACCCCTAACTACTAGGATCATGTAAATCATGCTAAAGATAGTCAGATCATGGCCTCCAAAAACGTAGCTAGCTCCTACCAGCTTTTTAGACAAACATAACTGCTGCCCATGTGCACAGCATGTGCCGTAACCGCCCTTTGACTTGGTCCATTCTCATGTTGCTGCCTAATTTCATGCCTTGGCTTGGACCAGGCGCCAATGCCATTGTATCCAGCTGCATTGTGCCCCAATTTGCCTTGCCATCATCCACGAACTTGGCCTTTTTGCCGCAACTCGAACCCATGCCAAATCTGCCCGCACACTGCCTTCCCGTTGCACATTTGCTTGCGTTTGCCCATCCATTTTTGCCTTGTCTTGGCATCACTGCCTCACGCCTTGATGACTTTTCCACAATCAAGTGTCACCCTTAGTCCGCAACTCATTGTCAAGCCCTTGCCAAGCTGCCTTGTATCCATTCAAAGCCTTAGCCATCGCTTGCCCGTTTTCCCTTTTGACTTTGGTGCTGCTCGCGCACCCCTCTTTGCAACACTCTTGCTGCCTCATGACAACACTCTTGTTGTCAAGTCGAGCTCTATTGGCGGAGGTCTAACAGGGGTCTCCTTCGTGTAAAAGCTGCGCCCCTTCTAGGTTTTTATCGGGGTGTTTGTGCAGTCTTTTAACTAGTGTAATTTTATTTTGGGAGAGGGAAATTTAGCGACGGAAATAGCGACGGACTGAAATTCTATCGCTAATAATAATTAATGAATTTTATTTTAGAAAATTAGCGACGAAATATTTTGTCGCAGCTAACATTCCAATGTATTAATAAGTAAAATAATTCAGCGACGGATTTTTTGTCGCTAAGTTTTAATAAATTTTGTTGTTCAACTTTCGTCGCTAATTTTGTAGGTAAAATAAAGGCGCTAATATTTAGAGCCAATTATAGTGACGAATGTAAGTTTTTGTCGCTAATCCGTCGCTATAATTTATACGAATTATTTTGTAGCTTATTTGGCGACAAACTATAAAGTTCGACGCTAAACCGTCGTTATTTAGCTACGGAATACCTCTTGTCACAAAATTCCGTCGCTAAACGCTATTTTTTTTGTAGTGGCTGATGATGATGATCATGTTCTGCATTCCAAGGATTACCAATTGGCTGGCTAATGCAAGATGTACACAAGCCCCCGTTGGTAGTGTCTATAATATGCACTTGCTATTTCTGCCCTGATTCCTCCACCTTTTTGGTGAGTATGCTCATCTGTGTCAGGAGGGTCGCCATATTTTCAGACATGGTATTTGAGGGATCAAGAGGCACTGAATGCACCACTAGAGTGATAGGTGCATTCCTAGTCTTCCACCCCGAATTATGTGACATCTTGTCAAGCAGATTCTGACCTTCTCTCCAGGTTTTGCTCAAGAATGCCCCACCAACTGAGGCATCTACAATATTCTTCATGCTGTCTAACAGTCCCATGTAAAACTGTTGTCCCAACATCTATTCTAAAACACCGTGTTGGGGACACATAACCAACATTCCTTTAAACCTGCCCCATGTCTCATGCAGTGTATCCATTTGTTTCTGTTTGAAGCTCACGATCTCATCAATTTGTTGAGCAGTTTTGTTGGGCGGGTGGAACTTGTTGTGAAATTGCTTGACTAACTCATCCCAAGTTTCTATAGATTTTATGGGGAGTGAGTTTAGCCAAACCTGAGCAGCTCCTGTCAACCAGGAAACAATAACAGCCTGATTGCTTCCGGAGTCACGTTGGGCTGCCTTTGAGTTTTCCAAATAGACAGGAAGTTTTTCAAGTGCTGCTGAGGATCTTCTATTTGTGTCCCAGAAAAGAGTCCCTTGTTTTGCAACAAGTGCAGCATGTTATTTGTGATCTGGAATGATTCAGCTTGTATTGCAGGCACAATAATGGCAGTGGCCAGATTGTCGGCAGTGGGTTGTGCCCAGTCATATAGTGCACCCTCAGGCACAGGAGGTGCCACTTCTCTGGCATTTAAGCCAGCTTGCTCATTCCTGACGTTTCCGTTGGGGTCGTTTACGTCTCCCATGTCAATTTCGAGTTTGTGTGTTTGTTGGGATTGTTGCAGTCTTTTGTTAGCACGGTTCAATGTCTGGAATGTTTTCTCGGGGTCTGAGAGTCCTTCAAGTAGTTCTCCAGTTCTCGTAGAATTTCTTGGCATACACCTGTGCAACCAAATCAAAAGCTGTCAAGATTTCAATGAAAAATTGGGTAGAAAGAAAACTGACTACACTAAGAATTTTTGTATTTCTATCAATGGTAATTGATGATTCCGTTAATTCCCCGGCAACGGCGCCAAAATTTGATCACGCCCAACTATGCCTTATAAAAAGGACAATGCGGACGTTGCAAATATAACCTGAGTATTATGCCCAGAGTCGAATCCACAGAGAATTAACCTATCAATCACTATCTTTAGACCTACTAAACTCTTTAGAATCAATTTCCCAAACGTTGAGAATCCCAATTGAGGTTGTTTTTACTATCTAAGATTAACAGTAAGTAAATAGGTGTAAACTAAGATGGTAAGTTGTAAACAATAGTGAGAAAGCGCTAAGGTAATGATTTCCCCTATTGATGGAGTTCCTTCTGTTTATGTTTCAAACAAATTCACCAACGCATTCCTATCAATCATGAAAGCTCTTCTTACCGTAAATCTCTCCCGAGTAATCACAGTAATGTACTAAATGCACTTTCCCGAGATAAACTATCTAGCTTTTTTATCACAGTTCATTTAAGATTGCACACAAGGCTTTGTTATTCCTAATCCCACCTTTAAACCCGCAGTTATAGATCCCTCTTATACTTTGGGAGTGGTGTTGTTCAACATTCACCCAAATATGCACTCTCTCCCGAGTTATGCACACTAAATAGGCACAACTAATTGAGGATCCTGTCAATTAACTACAACAAACACGTAGTTGAACAAATAGAAATTAAAACTAGCAAACTGTATTCACATAAACAAGAAGTTCATCCCTCAATAGGTTCCATCAAAACCCTAGACAAAATATTTAGCTACTCATAACTATGGGTAAATAAACTAGAATACGATCATCATGAAAACTGCAAGAAAAATTAAAGAAGAAGAAGATATAATGTTTTTTGTGATCTCTCACAATTGTTTTCCTTGCCAAAATACTCTCTAAATCAATACATCCTCCTTTGGGCGAAGTCTAATGATTAAAATAGGGTTTTGGGCTAAAAATCCCGTATTTTACACTTAGGTCCCAGAACTTTTCCACCTCTGCCGCGGTTCTGCTGCGGTCGCGGTCAAACCGCGGCCAAACATGCTCTCTGATTCTTCAGTTGCCCGCGAGTACACTCTGTCGCGGTTACGGTAGAACCGCGGCAGTCCTTCTTCAGGCCTTGCTTGAGCTGCTTCATTGTGGTTCACTTGGCGGAATTTTACGATTAGCCTCTTTTTCTCTATATTTGATCCCAAAAGTACTCCATAGCCTTCTCTTGTCATATATCACCTGAAAAGCATGAAAAGCGCTAATCAGAGCATTTTGTTATTACTTTTATCGTTAAAACTATACAAGAAGGTGGTTCTTTAGGACCTAATTATAGTTAAATTCACCTATTATCAAGTAATGACTTTAAATGATGTCCTCAGGGTTTAAGACCCTAGATTTGCACAACTTGGTGCTGTGTTGAGATGAGACACGCATTCAATGACGAGCGCATGGTCTTTTACTATTGGGGATTGTGACTTGGTCCAGTCCGGATGATATTTTACCGCGTATTGGCTATGATTTGTTGTTTTCACTATGATTTGGGCTTAGTGCCATACTTGGGGGCTTATCGCCGACTGTTTGAACTCTTTATGAACTATCATCATTGTTTTCCTCACTAATTAAAATATTATTTAAACTCAGTCCATGTGATTTACACTGTTTCATGAACTCAGCTATATTCTACTATAACTTGGAGTTTTAACTGATATTTGAACTATTGTTTGAGCTGAGTGCTATTGTTTTACTGATGCTCGAGGGGCTTTTGAGTATTTTTGGACTGATGGAGGCTGAGGGCAATATGTGAGGATATGATGAGTGATGTGAGGAGGCTTTCAGGCCTCGAGTGATTGGTGAGAAGGCTTTCGGGCCTCGAGCAATATGTGCGGAGGTTTTCAGGCCTCGAGTGATATGTGAGGAGGCTTTTAGGCCTCGAGTGTATTACAAGCAGGCTTTCAGGACTCATATTGATATGTTCAGGCTTTCAAGCCTTATTGATAGTGCTTGGGCTGTAGGAGCCCATCCAGAGTCTGCACACCCATAGTGAGCGCATGTACCCATGTGATTGAGAGTGAGCACGAGGGGCTGATGTTGTACTGTGTGATTGATACTGAGCCCGCGGGGCTGATACTGTGCTGAGAGTTTGATATTGCGCCCGAGGGGCAGGCTTCTGGGCATTTCTTACTGGTAGTGAATATTTGTTTAAACTATTTTTAAAGAGAATTATTGCTATATTTCACTGGTTTTTACGATTTAATTAATTTTACTGCTTGAGATAGCATTATCTGTGCCTTCATGGGATTTTATGTTCTCAGTCGTGATTTATTTTTATTACTCACTGGGTTGGAGTATTCACATTACTCCCTGCACCATGTGTGCCGATACAGGCATAGCAGAGTTTGTTCCTGAGCACTGGTTTCCTTCCGGACCAGGCAGACCGGGAGTGACGAGGTAGCGGTCGACGTCCACAACCTCGTTTCAACGTTATCTTCTGCATTTTCATTTATCTTTGGACTATGTTCCGAGTTCTAGACTTGTAGTATTTTAGTAAACTCTGTAGTAGCTCGTGACTTGTGACACCCCGATTTCGGGCTACATTCGAGATGGTATCCCTGTTTATCACTTTTATTCCGCATTTATGGTTACGTTATCCATGTTTTGGTCTTATTCATGATAAATGTCTGTTAACATGAGGTGTTATTGTTCCGTTGGCTGGCCTTGCCTCCACGAGAGGTGCCATCACGACCGATGGGAATTGGGTCGTGACAAGTTGGTATTAGAGCCTAGGTTACTAGGTCTCACGAGTCATGAGCAGGTTTAGTAGAGTCTCGCGGATCGGTACGGAGACGTCTGTATTTATCCTCGAGAGGC
>MU667265.1:135769-179060 GCA_026770625.1 Nicotiana glauca | reverse complement strand
TGGTATCAGAGCCTAGGTTACTAGGTCTCACGAGTCATGAGCAGGTTTAGTAGAGTCTCGCGGATCGGTACGGAGACGTCTGTATTTATCCTCGAGAGGCTGCAGAACCCTTACGAAAACTTCACATTCTTGAAATTCTTATGGTGCGACTTTGTTGATCCGAGAACTAAACTTCTGTGTTCTATTCTCTCGCAGACGGCGAGGACCCATGCTACAGGACAAGACAGACGACCACCGGTATCACCTACTGAGGGCACTAGAGGCCGTGGACGCGGTCGAAGTCGTGGTAGGAGAAGATCCGTGAGGGCAGCACATGTTGCTCCACCAGTTGCCCCGGATCAGGATCAAGCCCCAGCTAACAACATTCCAGCAGCACCTATTCAGGCATCGGCGGTGCCCATTGTGATTCTGGGTCACTAGGAGACCTTGGCGTAGATACTATCAGTTTGCACTGGCCTAGCCCAGGTAGTTTTGGCCACTACTACAACAACTACTTCTCAGGCAGGGGGTCAGCCAGACCCCCGCTGCTCGTACATCGGAGCAGGTGGTGCAGGGTTTACAGACATCGGGAGCAGCTCCGGCTTAGCCGGTTTTACCAGTTCAGGATTTTGTGGTTCCAGCAATGCCAGACGATGAGCAGCGTCGTCTCGAGAGGTTTAGCAGGCTCCAGCCTCCAGTTTTCAGTGGTGCTCAGGGCGAGGATGCCCAGGGATTTCTTGACAAGTATCAGCGTATGCTTCGGACGACAGAGATTTTGGAGTCCAGCGGAGTAGCATTCACCGCATTTCAGTTCACTGGGGCTGTCTTCACATGGTGGGAGGCATATGAGTGGCGTAGGCCGGCATGTGCAGCGCCTTTGTCATGGAAGGAGTTCTCCACTATCTTTCTGGAGAAGTGGGTACCACAGTCTTAGAGAGAGGAGGTGCGTAGGCAGTTCGAGTAGCTTCGACAGGGGGACATGACTGTGACCCAGTATGAGGCGAGATTTTTTGAGTTGGCTCGTCATACCTCCAGGATAGTCCCGACCGATAGAGAGAGGATCAAGAGGTTTGTAGATGGACTTAACTATCACCTTCGTGTTCTGATGATTCGAGAGAGGGTTCTGTGTATTTCCTTTAAGGAGGAAGTGGATATTGCTCGTGATATTGAGACGACTCACCGTCAGGACAAAGAGGAGAGGGAGGACAAGAGGCCTCGAGGTTCTGGTAGCTTCAGTGGTGCTCCGTCTAGGGGTCAGTTCTAGTAGGGCAGAGGTCGTTCATTCAGGCCTTCTTAGTCAGCCCGCTCTGAGTATCGTGGGTCATCTTCTGGCTGGGGTCATCACGGTTATCAGCAGAGTCAGCCATCTCTTAGCTCTCTTCCGGCACAGGGTTCATCACGAGCTCCATCTGTTCAGGGTTCCTCCCGATCGAGTGCGTCAGTCAGTAATTGTGGCGCGCAGGGTTCCCTTTAGTCCCATTCTTCAGCACCCGAGAGCTGTTATGAGTGCGGGGAGTTGGGGCACCTGTGGAGGCTCAACTTCGTGGTGGTCAGTCTCAGCTGAGGGGTCAGCCCTCATCTTCTGGCCCATCTTCTTCAGCACCCGCCCCTCCAGCTACGGTTGAGGGTCAGGCAGCTAGAGGCCTCCCTAGAAGGGGAGGCCGATCGGGTGGTCAGGCTCGCTTCTATGCTCGTCAGGGCCGATCAGATGCTATTGTTTCGGATGCTGTTATCACAGGTATTATTTCAGTCTGCCACAGGGAGGCCTCAATTTTATTTGATACCGGTTCTACCTATTCTTATGTGTATTCTTATTTTTCTCATCATTTGGTTACGATCCGGGGGTGTGTTGCTTTACCTGTTCATGTGTCCACCCCGATGGGCGATACTATTATGGTAGAACATGTATATCGGTCGTGTTTAGTGACTATTGGGGGTCTGGAGACCCGAGTTGACTTGTTGCTCTTGAGCATGGTTGATTTTGATGTTATTCTGGGCATGTATTAGCTATCTCCGTGCCATGCTATTCTAGACTGTCATGCTAAGACAGTCACATTGGCCATACCGGGTGTTTCAAGGATTGAGTGTCGTGGTATAAATGACTATGTTCCCAGCAGGGTGATTTACTTCCTAAAGGCTCAGCAGATGGTTGGGAAAGGTTTTCTATCGTATTTGGCTTTTATGAGAGATGTTGGAGCTCAGACTCCTAGTCTTGATTCTGTCCCCGTTGTGAGGGATTTCCCTGATGTGTTTCCAGCAGACCTGCCGGGCATGCCACCGGACAGGGACATAGATTTTGGTATTGATCTGGTGCCGGGCACCCAGCCCATTTCTATTCCTCCATATCGCATGGCACCAACGGAGTTGAAAGAACTAAAGGATCAGCTTTAGGAACTCCTAGATAAGGGGTTCATTCGTCTGAGTGTGTCACCGTGGGGTACACCGGTCCTATTTGTGAAGAAGAAAGATGGCACAATGAGAATGTGCATTGACTACAGGCAATTGAAAAAGGTGACGGTGAAGAACAAGTCTTCTCTACCCCACATTGATGATTTGTTTGACCAACTTCGGGGAGCGAGGGTGTTCTCCAAGATTGATCTCCGTTCAGGGTATCACCAGCTGACGATTAGGGATTCGGATATTATGAAGACGGTTTTTAGGATGAGATATGGGCACTATGAGTTTCTTGTTATGTCCTTTGGGTTGACTAATGCCCCATCCGCATTCATGCACTTGATGAACAATGTATTTCGGCCATATCTCGATTCGTTCATAGTTGTTTTTATCTATGATATATTGGTGTACTCGCATAGCCAGGAGGAGCACGCTCAGCATTTACGAGTGGTATTACAAAGATTGAGGGAGGAGAAGATTTATGCAAAGTTCTCCAAATGTGAGTTTTGGCTTGGGTTAGTGGTTCTTGGGACACGTGGTGTCCAGCGAGGGTATTCAGGTCGACCCAAATAAGATAGCGGCGGTGCTGAATTGGCCTCGATCGACCTCAGCCACGGAGATTCGCAGTTTTCTTGGGTTGGCAGGGTATTATCGCCGGTTTGTTCAGGGATTTTCTTCTATCGCATCGCCCTTGACCAAGTTGACTCAGAAGGTGCTCTATTTGTGTGGTCGGATGAGTGCGAGGAGAGCTTTCAGAAGCTCAAGACAGCTTTGACCATGGCTCCAATGTTGATATTGCCATCAGCTTCAGGTTCTTACACTGTGTATTGTGATGCTTCGAGAGTTGGGATCAGATTTATGTTAATGCAGGAGTGTAGAGTTATTGCATATGCTTCTCGTCAGTTGAAGTCCCACGAGAAGAACTACCATGTACATGATTTGGAGTTGGCTGCTATAGTTCATGCTTTGAAGATTTGGAGGCACTAGTTATATGGCGTATCTTGTGAGGTGTATACTAATCATCGCAGCCTTCAGCATTTGTTCAAATAGAAGGATCTTAATTTGAGGAAGCGGAGGTGGCTTGAGTTACTCAAGGACTATGATATTACCATTTTGTATCACCCGGGGAAGGCCAATATGGTGGCCGATGCTTTGAGCCGGAAGGCGGTTAGTATGGGTAGCTTGGCGTACATTCCAGTTGGGGAGAGGCCCTTTGCAGTTGATGTCCAGGCTTTGGCCAACCAGATGGTGAGGTTAGACATTTCGGAGCCTGGTCGGGTGTTGGCTTACGTTGTTTCTCGGTCTTCCTTATATGATCACATCAGAGAGCGTCAGTGTGATGATCCACATTTGCTTGTCCTTAAGGACATAGTTCAGCATGATAATGCCAGGGATGTGACTATTGATAGTGATGGCGTATTGAGGATGCAGGGCCGGATTTGCATGCCCAATGTGGATGGGCTCCGGATTTGATATTGGAGGAGGCCCTTAGCTCGCGGTATTCTATCCATCCAGGTGCCGGGAAGATGTATCAGGATTTGAGACATCACTATTGGTGGAGGAGGATGAAGAAGGATATTGTGGGTTATGTAGCTCGATGTCTCAACTGTCAGCAGGTCAAGTACGAGCATCAGAGACTGGGCGGTGTTCTTCAACATATGGTTATTCCTTAGTGGAAGTGGTAGAGGATTACTATGGATTTTGTGAGTGGTCTCCCTCGGACTTTGAGGAAGTTTGATTCAGTTTGGGTGATTGTAGATCGGCTGACCAAGTCCGCGCACTTCATTCCAGTATGTACTACCTATTCTTCGGAGCGACTGGCAGGGATATTTATCTGGGAGATTGTCCGATTGCATGGGGTTCCAGTGTCTATTATCTCAGATAGGGGTACTCAGTTCACTTCTCAATTCTGGAGAGTATTTCAGCGGGAGTTGGATACGCTGTTAGAGTTGAGCACAACATTCCATCCTCAGACGGACGGGCAGTCCGAGCGCACTATTCAGATATTGGAGGACATGTTGCGTGCCTGGGTTATTAATTTTGGGGGTTCATGGGATGAGTTTTTTCCGCTTGCAGAGTTTGCCTACAACAACAGCTATCAGTCGAGCATTCAGATGGCTCCGTATGAGGCGTTGTATGGGAGGTGGTGTAGATCTCCTGTTGGATGGTTTGAGCCTGGTGAGGCTAGGCTATTGGGGACATAGATAGTTCAGGATTCCTTAGAGAAGGTGAAGCTGATTCAGGAGAGGGTTCGTACAGCACAGTCGCGTCAGAAGAGTTATGCGGATCGGAGGGTTCAGGATGTGTCTTATATGGTAAGTAAAAAGGTCTTGCTGAAGGTTTCACCCATGAAGGGCGTTATGCGGTTTGGAAAGAAAGGGAAGCTGAGTCCGCGGTTCATTGGGCCTTTTGAGATACTTAGGAGGATTGGGGAGGTGGCTTATGAACTTTCTTTGCCAACCATCTTGTCTAGCGTGCATCCGGTATTTCATGTATTTATGCTCCAGAAGTATGTTGGGGACCCGTCTCATGTTTTAGACTTTAGCACGGTTCAGTTGGATGATGATTTGACATTTGATGTGGCGCCAGTGGCTATTTTGGGTCGTCAGATTCGAAAGTTGAGATCAAAGGATATAGCTTCAGTGAAGGTGCAGTAGAGAGGTCGGCCCGTGGAGGAGGCTACGTGGGAGACCGAGCGTGAGATGCAGAGTAGATATCCTCACTTATTTGAGGCTCCAGGTATGTTTCTTGACCCACTCGAGGACAAGCATTTGTTTTAGTCGGGAAGGATGTGACGACCCGGCCCGTCATCACGTGAGGTACCACCTCATTTCCCTCGTCTTATATTTCTCTATGCTTAATTATCGGTATTTGAGGTGATCGAGTCGAATTGGATTGGTTCTAGAAGGAAATGAGACACTTAGTCTCCTTAAGGAAAGCTTGTTTTGGAAAGGTCAACCGGAAGTTGACTATTGAGTTAGAGGGCTTGGATGTAATTTCTAGTGATTCGGTTAGCTTCGGGGGATGATTTGTGACTTAGGAACGTGATCGGAAGTGATTTTGGAGGTCCGGTGTAGAATTAGGCTTGAATTGGCGAAGTTAGTATTTTGGCAAATTCCGGTTGATAGGTGAGATTTTGATCCGAGGGTCGGAATGGAATTCCGAGAGTTTATTTAGCTTCGTTATGTGATTTTGGGTATGTGTGCAAAATTTCAGATCATTCGGAGGTGTTTTGGACGGGTTTTTGATCGAATGCGTATTCCGAAAGTTTTTAAGAAACTTAGGCTTGAATCCGATGTAATTCGATGATTTTGGTGTTAATTGAGGTGTTTTGATGATTGGAGCACGTTTGAATAATATTTTAGGATGTGTTGGTGCTTTTGGTTGAGGTCCCGAGGGCCTCGGGGTGATTTCGGGTGGCTATCGGAAGGAATTTGAATTTGGAAATTAAAGGTTCTTGGCTGCAGCAGGTATTTCCGCATCTGTGGAAAGGAAAACGCAGATGCGGTTGCGCGGAAGCAAAGAAGGCATCGCAGGTGTGAAAGAGGGTGAGGTTGAGCAATTTCTACAGAAGCGGAAATGTATCCGAAAAAACCGAATCCGCATGAGCGGAAAAGTCACCACAGAAACGGTTTGGGCCTGGAAGTCAGGTTCCGCAGAAGCGGAAAGTGGCGTCGCAGAAGCGACCCTTGAGATTTAATGAAATTCCGCTTAAGCGGACAAAAACCGCAGAAGCGGTTACGCGGAAGCGGGCATGGGGACCGCAGAAGCGGAAACCCCTGTAGTCAGTAGAAGTTTTAAATTCATTTTTGTTCCGCGAGGGTTATGTTATTTCCTCCATTTTTAAACGAGCTTGAGATATATTGGTCTGATTTAAAGGGGAATTTTGACTAGGTGTGATTGGAGGTAAGTCCCAACCTAAATACATGAAATTATGATAGATTTAACATGAAAATGGGTTGAAATTCATCAAAAAAGAGTGAAGCTAAGGCTTGGGAACTTGGGGTTTTAAAATGGAAATTGAAGGGTCAAATGGACTACAATCTTGGTAAACTTGATATGTATAGACTTGTGGCGAGACGAGGAATCCGGTGACGTAAATTTTGTAATATTTCGAGATGTGGACCCGGGGCTCTGGTTTTTCCAACTTCGTGATTTTTGATATTTTTCGAGCCTTTTCGATTGGGTTATGATTCATTAGCCTATTGTGACGTATCCCTTGTGGTTTTGGTCATATTCGACGCATGAGGAGGTCAATTCGAGAGGAAAAGGCATATCGAGCTAGACTTTTGGCCGGCTAGAGGTGAGTAATGACTTTAAATGATGTCCTGAGGGTTTGAGACCCCGGATTTGCATAACTTGGTGCTGTGTTGAGATGAGACACGTGTTAAATGACGAGCGCGGGTTCTTTTACTATTGGGGATTGTTACTTGGTCCAGTCCGGATGATATTTTACCGCGTATTGGCTATGACTTGTTGTTTTTCACTATGATTTGGGCTTAGTGCCATACTTGGGGGCTTATTGCCGACTGTTTGAACTCCTTATGAACTATCATCACTATTTTCCTCACTAATTGAAATATTATTTGAACTCAGTCCATGTGATTTACACTGTTTCATGAACTCAGCTATATTTTACTCAAACTTGGATTTTTAACTGATATTTGAACTATTGTTTGAGCTGAGTATTATTGTTTTACTGATGCCCGAGGGGATTTTGAGTATTTTTGGACTGATGGAGGCTGAGGGCCATATGTGAGGATATGATGAGTGATGTGAGGAGGATTTCAGGCCTCGAGTGATTGGTAAGGAGGCTTTCAGGCCTCGAGCGATATATGAGGAGGCTTTCAGGCCTCGAGCGATATGTGAGGAGGCTTTCAGACCTCGAGTGTATTATGAGCAGGCTTTCAGGCCTCATATTGATATGTTCAGGCTTTCAGGCCTTATTGATAGTGCTTGGGCTGTAGGAGCCGCTCCAAAGTCTGTACACCCGCAGTGAGCGCAGGTACCCATGTGATTGAGAGTGAGCACGAGGGGCTGATATTGTACTGTGTGATTGATACTGAGCCCGCGGGGCTGATACTATACTGAGAGTTTGATATTGCGCCCGAGGGGCAGGCTTCTGAGCATTTCTTACTGGTTGTGAATAATTGTTTAAACTATTTTTAAAGAGAATTCTTGCTATATTTCACTGGTTTTTACGGTTTAATTGA
Organism: Nicotiana glauca; assembly: GCA_026770625.1. Classification (NCBI taxonomy): domain Eukaryota; kingdom Viridiplantae; phylum Streptophyta; class Magnoliopsida; order Solanales; family Solanaceae; genus Nicotiana; species Nicotiana glauca. Next base: position 171,474 of record MU667265.1, on the reverse strand, counting down.
TTTTACTGCTTGAGATAGCATTATCTGTGCCTTCATGGGATTTTATGTTCTCAGTCTTTATTTATTTTTATTACTCACTGGGTTGGAGTACTCACATTACTCCCTGCACCATGTGTGCAGATACATGCATAGCAGAGTTCGTTCCTGAGCGCTGATTTCCTTCCGGACCAGGCAGACCAGGAGTGACGAGGTAGCTGTCGACGTCCACAGCCCTGTTTCATCCTTATCTTCTGCATTTTTATTTATCTTCGGACTATGTTCCTAGTTCCAGACTTATAGTATTTTAGTAAACTCTGTAGTAGCTCGTGACTTGTGACACCCCGATTTTGGGCTGGATTCGGGATGGTATCCCTATTTATCACTTTTATTCCGTATTTATGGTTACATTATCCATGTTTTAGACTTATTCATGTTAAATGTCTGTTAACATGAGGTGTAATTGTTCCATTGGCTGGCCTTGTCTCCACGAGAGGCGCCATCACGACCGGTGGGAATTTGGTCGTGACATTAAAATTTATTGTATTGTATTGTATTGTTGAATCTATTGTTCCAAAAAAATAAAACGTCCCATTTTTTTAAAACAACCGACTTAGTGTGGTGGGATTGTTTCTTATTTTTTTCCAATTGTGCCCTAACTTATTACTCCATAATTCTGTTTTACCCTTTACCTTTTTTTTAAACTCTAAATCTCCAACCGATAATCTACTTTGTCTTCGTCCCTTTTTTTCAAAACTTTTGCCGCTTCCAACTATAACGTAAAAGGTGTTTTGCCTTTTTTTTTTCTCCTGATTTGATTTTATCTCCAAGTCTAATTATCTTTGTTCTGTCAATTGTCGTTCCTTTCTTTATCATAGTTCTTTAACATTTTATTTTTTGTCTTATAATTATTATGATCTAGTTAGGAATAGAGTATACTTTTTTTTTTATAATATTAACTTGTTCCACTGATTTTGTTAGAATTTGCATGACTTTAATTGCTTAATGTATTTATAAGACATATTTGGTCATAAACTAGTAGAAAGATATTTTCTTAAATTATTTTTATGCATAATTTTCGATAAATTTAATATTTCAATAATTGAGGGTCTTTTAGTAAACTTATCAGTTACAATACAGTCAAACCGAACAGCAAAATGTTATTTAACAACAGCAAACAATACAATCTATCCAAACGTTGCTTTTATAAAACGATACAACACAATAAAATACAATACATTATAAAACGATGGGCAACAATGATCCAAACAGAGTGTAATTGGCACGTTGGAGTATGTAAAAGGTGAAATAAGCTTTAATTTATAAATAAAAACAACAAGTGAATACGCTTCCATATGACTGTTTCCGTAACAACGTAATTGACATCTGGTCATATACAATAACAATTTGCTCCATTTTTTTTTGGACTCTCATTTTGTTCTTCTTTTGGTTTATGTTATTGTTGGATCTAGCTAGGAGAAAAAATATAGTTCTACGAAGCTTGTTACCGATCTGGTTTAGAAAAATGGATGCCTAAAAATGCATGATTTAAACGGAAAAAAGTTAATTAATTCAGTTTAAATTATGCTTTGAGCGAGTTAATTATGAAAAAGTTTATTCAATTTAAAAATAAAATATCACTTCTTTAAAGTTTAGAAAATAGTGGAGTTCTTACCAAGCTTGTTATAGATCTGGCAGGAAATAGAATCTTCCTGCTCCCTACTTTCATTCCTTCTTCATCTTCTTCTTCGTAGTACCTAATCACCATGGAACCCATAATCATATCCACCACTATCTGTCCTCCTGAACCGCTCGACCTAAGCAGTATGCACATAGACTCTCCACCATACCATTCATCCAATGCAAAGACATCTTTCAAAGCAACACCCCTCAACCAAATTCCCCTTCCTCAACACAACAACACTGTTCCCAACCAACCAACACCTTTGGATTTATCAGAAGAAACAGAAAATGACCTCCAATACGACTGTTTCCCTCTCACCTCCACAGACAAAACTCGACTTTACTCACCCTGGAAATACTCAGTCATAGTTAAACTATTTGGACGTAAAATTGGACACCAAGTTTTGAAAAACAAACTTCTTATTTTATGGCAACCTACGGAGGACATATAACCTATAGACCTAGGTTGTGACTTCTTCCTTATAAAATTTCAACAGGAAAAAAATATGCACAAAGCACTACATGGAGGCCCTTGGTTCATCTTTAACCATTTCTTATCCGTTCGTAAATGGGAACCTAAGTTCATAGCATCCAATGCACAACTCAACTAATCAGCAGTTTGGATACGTCTAGCAGAACTACCCACTGAATTTTATGATTTTGATATACTACAGCGAGTTGGATCCAAGATTGAAACTTTACTTAAAATAGATACATGTACATCGGTGACCACCAGAGGTCGTTATACATGGATATGTATTGAAGTTCCACTCGAACAACCAGTGAAATCTCATGTGTTTATAGGTAACCACCACCAACAAATCCTGTATGAAGGGATCTCAATGCTTTGTACTCTTTGTGGAAGATTAGGCCACAATAAGACACTATGTTCCTATCTGCACAACCCTCTAAATCCATCACCTTCATCACTTAAACCTCAGACTCTATAACATGACATTAACCCCCGCTCAAAGACCTCACACCCCTCTGACACTCCTTTAACTTCAAATAATCCCATTACTCACGAATGGCAAATAGTGCTCTTTCCAGTTTGAAGTAAAAATACTAGCCCAACTAGAAATAAAGGAGGATATGTTCCTAAAGATAACCCACCAATACAACATCCTCTTCCAGCTCGTCAAGCCAAGAAAATAGGGCCACAACACCAATGATGCATGGGCCCCATAGGTATGTCTTATAACGAACCACTCCCCTCCCCTCCAAACTTTGACATAACAAACCCTGGGAAATTTTTTGGAAAAGATATGTTAGACCTCCTTAATGCCAATACAGAGGAATCCTATAATTTTTCTGGACCAGATCCTAACACTTCATGCACAGGCCCACTACACTTGACCGTAAATCCCAACCCAAACAACACAAGTCAAATTACCAGAACCACAAGCCTAGCTCAAGTTATCCCTGCTCCACTGACTCAACCTATTAGGCACCACTCAACATTCCCTCCTTCCACGTCTGCCCTGTCACCTGACATAATCCATCACGTGGCTTCACCTATCCACGAGGCTGCCAACTCACCAGCTCAGTCATACCAGGCCCCAACTGAGCACTCTATAGACTGCTCAGACCAATCTCATGATTGCCCTAAAATAGCTACCACCATAAGCCCAAACTAATTATCTTCTTTTTCCCCGTGAGCCCAAACACTGGAACACACACCTCAAGAATCACTCCCTACACTCAATCCACATCCATCGTTGCCCACTTCAAATCAACCACCATGTCTGGCCACTCCCTTATCTTCCTCACCTGAATTGTACTCATTAATACATCCCCCAATCCTTAATACTACTCCCACACGTAAAGAAATAATTAATACTCCTACTAATACAAAATCCCATGAATCGGTTGGGATTAAACCACCATCACAGGAGAACTAAGGCCTACTCCAACACACATATCCTGCAACAAACCATTGCAATGAATCTCTCAAACAACTACCCTTGGAATAACCTGCCACCACACCCACCACCCCTTTACATCACACAGTATCCCCATGCATGCGAACCCCTAATCCTGGTTAGAGATGAGCCTTTACGAACACGCATTGACATTAATGATGGAAGTGGAGGGCCAAGAAGTGATCCTTGTGATAAAAAACCCGGTAGATATTGCTCAAATTGTAACAGAGGGTATGGGGATGGGGGTGGAACTATACAATCAATATCTATGGGCCATACACCCACCCTCCACCATGCACCAAATCCAAACACACACTCCACTACCTCCGATGTACTACAACCAAATTGCTTCGATGGAGCTTCTATTCCATCCACCATAGATGCCATCCAACTCAATAGTACCATGGATACAACAAAGAGCAGCACTATACATTCCGTCACCCCTGCATGCACAGGAAATGCCTTATCAACCAAATCCAGTTCGGCTCCACCAAGACCCTCTCAACGGTCTCGAAGAAATAGCTCAACTAGAAGTGGGAGCAGACATGATGGAGAATAGGGAAACACGGCCCATCTTATGCTTCCTCAACAACAACAAACACTACGACCTAAAAGAGAAATATGCAAGAAAAATAATCATAATGTGTCCCAAGATTTTCAAAGTTTCTCATTCAACATTCGACCTACAAACAATCCCGAGGTGGAAAAATACGGGGTAGTTCTGATACCCTCACTGATCAGAATGACCACAACTACCATGGAGCCCCAACAGACTCCACCACAAACACACTCCCCCAATAATCAAATGCAGTTCATCATTTGGAATTGCCGCAGAGCTCAATCACCAGATTTTAAGAGGAATTTTAGGTCGCTTCTCAACTATCATCAACCAGCCTTAGTGTCTCTATTGGAGACCCACGTTCAGAACCATGCTCACTTGAAGGAGGATTTTGGTTTCACTCATTTAGTAGAGGTACCCGCTCAAGGCCAATATGGAGGAATCACACTGCTATGGCAAGGAGACATTTTAAAACTGGAACAGATTGAAGTTAACTCTGAGGCCATCCATTCTATAGTCCAGGTAACACCTCACCCTTCACGCTGGTTATTTTCTTTTATTTATGCCAAGAATAATAGACATGCCCGAAATTGTTTATGGTAATAGTTAAAACAGATGCATGATCATACTAATCTGCCGTGGTTAATTGGTGGAGATTTTAATGAAGTTACTCAAGCTAATGAAAAATATGGTGAAAACCCTATTAATAATGCTATATGTGATAATTTCCTTAGATTCCTAGACTATTGTCACTTAATGGACTTGGAGTTTAGACGTAGTCGATATACTTGGTCTAATAAACGTAATCTAGCCAATCGAATACATGATAGACTAGATAGATTTGTTGCTAATTATGACTGGCTATCACAATTTCCTGAGGCAAGTGTTCAACATCTCCCTCGAACTCATTCTGATCATTGCCCACTTTTACTTAATTTAAAACCTACCTTTCGTCGTAAAAATATATTCCATTTTGAAACAATTTGGACTTCTCATCCATCTTTTATTCATCTTATTCATAAAAATTGGAGTCCTAATCAAAATCTTCTAAGTGCTATAGAAAACTTTACTAAAGAATTACAACAATGGAATCAACTTACCTTTGGTAACATTTTTAAGAGGCAAAAAATTATCCTAGCAAGATTAAGAAGTATCCAATCTTCCCCAAAATATATTACTAGTCATTTCCTTTAATTACTTGAGCAAGACTTAATAGTTGAGTTTAATCACTTATTAATATTAGAAGAAGACTTTTGGCGATCAAAAGATGAACCAGGTTTATCCAAATCCAATTTGATGGCTGTTGATATAGGAGTGTGAATTTACTTGGAATCTTCCATATTAAACCTTTTAAGAAAGCCTTTCACATACTTTTGCTGATGGATTATATTTCCATTTGAATTTTGTTTAATTTTTTAGCCCAAAAATAAATTAAACTCACCCATTATACTCATTTCAAATTTACTCCCTCATTCATCACTTAACCTATCTGTAGTTGATCAAAATATTATATCATCAACATTTATCCAAACATCTAAGAGATATTTACTTTTTTCTCTCAAGAACAAGGTATTGTCAACTTTACCTCTCTTGTAGCCATGCTCAAGCAAGAGTTTAGACAATCTTTCATACCAAGCTATTGGAGCCTGCTTGATCCCGTATAGTACCTTGTCAAGATTATATATATGATCAGGACATTCCTTGACTTGAAAGCTAGGAGGTTGCTTGACAAACACTTCTTCCTTTAGATTTCCATTGAGAAAGGCACTCTTAACATCCATCTGGTAGAGATTGAATTCTATATAAGCACCAAAGGCTATAAAGAATTTAATGACTTCCAATCTTGCAACTAGAGCAAAACTCTCATCTTAGTCTCTGCCATCATCTTGACTATATCCTTGAACCACCAATCTTGCGTTGTTTCTTGTAAATGTTCCATTTTCACCAAGTTTGTTTCTGAAGACCCATTGAGTGCCAATCACTGTTCTGTCCTTGGGTCTTGGTACCAAGTTCCAAACTTGACTTCCCTCAAATTGGTTGAGTACATCCTGCATTACATTCACCCATTCTGTGTCATGCAAAGCCTCAAAAATATTTTTAGGTTCAATAAGAGATAAAAAGGCATCAAAAGCATAGAGGTTCTTTAAAAGAAGATCTAGTTTTGATTCCAGAGATTGGATAAGTGATTACATTTCTAATGGGATGAGAACTTTGATACTTGTAAGGTTTCACAATTAGCTGGTTTTCTCTAGATACCTCTTCAATGTTTTGTGGCTGAGGACAAGGTTCATGGACAGGTTCCTTCGAGATTTGAGGATCCATTCCTCTCCGTTCAGTTCTCCCTATTAGGTTGCCCGTGGTGGAAGGACGCGTTCCTCCCTCTGTCGCAGCTTCAGGCTTGACTGTTGCTTCATTTAAGTTTCTTATCAGCATAATATCTTTATCATCTGGTTCCTACCTCTTAGAAAGAATGTTAATTTTATCAAAAATAATATGTACGCTTTCTTCTACATGCATAGTTATTTTGTTATAAATCTTATAAGCTTTACTATGTGAAAAATATCCGAAGAATAATCTGTCATCACTTCTGTGATTAAACTTACCTAGGGAGTCTTTTCCATTATTGTTTACAAATAACTTGCATCCAAATGCCCTAAGGTGGGATATATTTGCCTTTCCCCTTTAGGTAACTCATAGTGAGTTTTGTCAATAAGAGGTCTAGTCATTCACCTATTTATGATGTAGCATGTAGTGTTCATCGCTTCTATCCAAAAGATATGAGGCAATTTACTCACAAGTAGCATAGTGCTAGCCATTTCCTCCGATGCCATATTCTTTCTTTCAACTACTCCATTTTGTTGTGGAGTTCTAGGAGAAGAAAAATTATAATCTATGCCACGCTCAACACAAAATTTAGAAAATTTAGCATTCTCAAATTCAGTACCATGGCAGACCTGATTGATGCAAATTGATTACTTAGTTGTTTATGAGTTTTTCTAACAAATAAAGCGAACCTATCAAATACTTCATCTTTAGATGTTAAAAATAGTATCCAAGTAAACGTAGAGTAATCATCAACAAGCACCATAACATATCTCATACCACCTCTGCTAATTGTTTTCATTGGCCCAAACAGATCTATATGGACCAGTTCCATCGACCTGGTAATACTTACCATTTTCCCACTTTTAAAAGTGGATCTTACCTGCTTCTTCCTTTCAAAAGCCTCACAAACTTTATCTTCCTTGAACTCTAGTTTGCTGAGTTAGCTTAGATTTGCTTGTCCAAGTTTCTTGTGCCAAAGGAGGGGAATATTGTCCAACACACTTAAACAAGCGAGTTCATTATCTGAAACAGTGGACAGATCCACGCTATTTACTCTTTTTCCCAGCAAACCTATCTTGTCAGTGGTAAGATTTATCACAAAGCAATTTGTAGAGGTAAAAGTTACCATGTTACCTCTATCACATAATTTTGATACACTTATTAACATGTACTTCAATCCATCTATCAAGTAGACATTCTTAGTAAAGTGAGAGACTTACCTACCTTTCCAACCCCAATGATCTTACCTTTCTTTCCATTTCCAAAGGAGACATTACCTCCTTTATGGTCCTCATGTGAAAGGAGTCGGTTCTTATTTCCTGTCATGTGCATTGAACAACCACTATCCATATACCATATTTGGCTTCTCCCCTTCACTTGGACCTATAAAAGGAAATCAGGGGCTAGTCTTAGGAACACAAACTAATTTGAGTCTTTTTCTATAGGCAAAAGGATCAGTCAAATTTTTTTGGCCCAATTTGGCATCTTGTTCTTCCCTAGAATTTTTTTTTATTCTTTTGACTTGCCTTCTCTTTTGCAGTGCATTCACTCTTATAGTGACTAGTGTTACCACAATGTATGCAAATCTTGTTCTCAGGGACTGTGAGGTACTTAATTTTGAGATCCCACTTAGGTGTAGAGTTCCCAAAGCCAAGTCCTCTTATGTTGCTACTATGATATTCTTGTAGCCATGAACGTGTATTAGAGGACCTATTCCATTTATAAGTCCTGTCTAGCTCATGCTTAACCTTATTCATGTCTTCCTTTAAGACTCTTACTTGTTCATCCCTTTTGTCACGACCTGAGTCATTTTGAGTGTTATAGTATTGTTCCCCCATTTACTACTTATGTTATGCTCAATTATTATTATGTGACTTGCCGAGATAGTTGGTTCCGTTTCGGGGATATTACAGAATGAGTTGATACACTTAGTCTCAAGGTTAGAAACTTAAGTTGAATAGATTGATCGAATGTTGACTTATATATAAACGTATCCAAAAAAGAGTTTAATAGCTCCATAGGGTGATTTTGGACTTATGAGTGTGTTTGAATAGTGATTTGGAGGTCCATAGTGGAATTTGGCTTGCAATGACAAAAGTTAGAATATTAGAAGTTTGGAAAGAAGTTTGAGCGGGAGTTTACTTTGTTGTTACCAGGCTCGAATTTTGGTTCCATAAGTTGGATAGGCCCCTTATGTCATTTAGGACTTGTGTGCAAAATTTGAGGTCAATCGGAGTTGATTTGATAGGTTTCGTCATCAATTAGAAGTTGGAATTACTTAGTTTTTGTTAGGCTTGAATTGATGTACTATTCGTGTTTTTAATGTTGTTTGATGTAATTTGTGGCCTTTACTTCCTATCATGTTTTAGGACGTGTTGGTATATTTGGTTGAGGTTTTGGGGACTTCAGTGGATTTAAGAGGGTTAACTGATCAAATTTTAGAGTGGAGAAATAGCTTGTCATGCCCCAAAATCCAAGGAGCGTGACAGGCGCTCAACCGTGTAAATCTGACCGAGCAAGCCTGTTAGGTCTCATTCTACCCAAACTAAAACATGAATAAATAGGAGATGAACTCCATTAATCAAATTCTATAAATATATTATTAACGATTTCTATTTCATTTTTATTAGCAACTTCATTCGCCATTTTACAAGTATTACAAATTTTATACACCATTTTCAAATATCAATATTTCTATTCTAAGTTCCAATACCCGACAATACCCGCAACCTGTCTACGGAGCCTCTAAATACAGCTGAAGAATGATACGGAAATACCGACAACAAGGCCCCGGCTATACCTTACACAAATACCAAAATAAGACTCTTGGAAGAAAAGAGGCGTGAGCCATGTAGGGCCCCGAGAGTAAAAGGGGCTCACCAATATAGCTGACAGAAAGTGAAGGAGGTGCTACTGCCGGTGGATTGGAGTACCTACTATAAAATCACCTACAATCATAATATGAATGTTGCGCCCCCGGCAAAAAGGACGTCAGTACATTTGAATTGTACTGATATGTATATACAAACTTTACCCCAAGTAAAATCAAACAATACACAAGTAACAAACAGTAATAGAATCAACGATCAAATGCACATAAAAGGAACAACCAAAGCCAAACAAGTTTAACAATCTCTCCTTTTCCCCTTTCAACATCATTTCATACTCAAGAGTTTCATATATTTTCATTTCAATAGTGATTATGATCACTTTTCTACCCTTACTACCTCGGTCACCCATCTTACCTTATCCACCCTTACCACCACAACCCATACCTTATTACTTCATGTTGCGGCGCGCAACCCGATCTCTCCGGACAAATCACATTTCACCTTATCACCACAACCCACACCTTATTACTTTGTGTTGCTGCACGCAACTTGATCCCACTGAACAGTCATAATTCACAAACAATAACAACAATAACAATAAATCACAAAGAAGAACAACAACAACAATTCACTAAGAATTTCCATAACCATCAATATATGTTATTACCACAGTTGTTTCGATTGCATCAATTACGATTTCTTTCCATCATTTGTTTCCCAGCTCTTACCACATAAACACATTCATACACACACATTTGATTTGTTGCCAATTACTTGCTCCATTATATCGGGAGACTTAACCACAAATACTCAAAGCATACCAGTCACAAGAATTTCACAAATAGTCCACATAGATATCACATACCAAATAGTCGTACACCAAACAATGTGACTTTACAAAGGTCAAAGTTAGCCATACATACCTCTAAGAGCTTTCCCTTAAATTATTAGAATGCACCAACACCTCTAGCAATAACAATCTATAAGGAAATAGCGGAAATCGATTAATAATTAAAAAGATTACCCATGGTGTAACTCTCTTAGGAATTTCATCAAACACCTAACAAGTGAAGTAGACTACAAGGTTCTACAATGGAAATTCCTTCTTCCCTTATTGAATTTCATCAAGAACTGCCCAAAATAGTTCATTAATACCACATAATATAACTTAGTGTCACATGCATGGCCTATTTATAACCCCCACAATATACTTTTGAACTTATAATTTCATATATGAAATATTCGAAGTAGGACATACCCGGAAGATAGTGAGCTAGAGACTGGCATGCTTGATTCTTAAGAGTTCGTGCAAGATTGATGATTAGGAGGCTAGGTTCCTCTTTATATATCTAAAATTCTCTCACCTCTCTCTATATTTAGTGTACAAATAGTCCCAAATGAAGCCCCAAAGCTTATTTATCAAAGTGGGTTTGGATATGAAAATTTTCAAAAATGACCCCCGAAGTAAAAAATGTGGTGCAGTTATGAAATAGCATAATCGAAATGTGGGCAGCATTCTTGCAGCATAATCGATTATGCTACAGTGTAATCAACATGCAGCATCATAAAGTTTTGCCTGGCACTGCTTCACTATGCGACGCATATGCGGTCCGCATGGTCGTTTTGCGATCGCAAATTGGTCACAAATCCAGCCTTTGGTAATTTAATCATAACTTTGTGTATGTATATCCAAATGACAAAGGTTTTAAAGAGTTGGAAACTAGACTCAAAGACCTTTAATTTGATAGTTTTTAAAACTTTATACATAATTATTTGTGCTTGTTCAGAGTATGGACTAGTGCAAGTACCTTTGGAATCTTAGCCTATTATGAACTTTTCCAATTTTCCTTAGACTTAGGCCTTTCCTTGGACCCCAAATTACTTACCATAAGACATATACACATTTAACAAATCCAATTTATATACACCATGCTAATAGCACATAAAAATATTATAATAAACCTACGTGGCACCACGAAATTCTAGTTTACTTAGCGAAATTTTTCGGGGCCTTACATAGCTGAAGAGTGATGCACTAGTGTGATCCCATCTGCATAGGTCATGATCAAATGTGAAAGGTCGTAGGTGCATAGATGGCATTGCATAAGTGGCCTGGAAGGAATGGGCAGTGATCGCAGGTGCGATGGTTTTATCTGCACCTGGGAGGTTGCAAATGCAGAGAAAAGGCCACAGGTGCGAGGTCTGGGAGTGAGCATGTGGAGCGTAGGTGCGGAGTGTGTTCTGTAGATGCAGATCGCATATGCAAGAGTTTGATCAAAGATGCAGAAGTGGCCTGGATCACAAAAGCAACAGGAATCTCCACAAAAACAGAACCACAGGTGCAGTTAAATGATCCGCAGAAGCGAGAACCCCTTGACAATGTATATAAACATATGGTTCATCATTTCTGGACTTTGAAAACTCGGATTAAGGAAATTTTTGCGAGGGATTTAAAGGGATTTCTTGATGTAAGTCACATTTGATCATTTTTATGCAGTAATATTGTTTCTCCATTGAATTTCATACCTAGTTTGTGTGTTTTTGAGGTGGAATTTTGGGTTAGGCTAGGAATTGGAGAGTTCAATTTGGGGATTTGAGTGGCAATTTGGTGTAGAAATTTGGCAAATTTGGTATGGTTGGACTTGTGATTAAATGTGCTTCTAGATTTTGTAACTTTTATTGGATCCCGAGACATGGGCCCAGTGGTTAACTTTTGAGTTGACTTTGAATTTTGATTCGGAAATTAGCATTTTCATATGGAATTGATTCCTATAGCTTGTGTTGATTGTATCAAATTATTTATGGCTAGATTCAAGGTGTTTGGAGGCTGATTCGCGAGGCAAAGTCTTATTGAATCACTGCTTGAGGTAAGTAACATTTCTAAACTTGGTTCTGAGGATATGAAACCTTGAATTACGTGTTATCCGATTGGTGTTGAGGTGAAACACATGCTAAGTGACAGACGTGTGGGAGTGCACCATAGGAATTGTGACTCAATCGAATCTGTGGAACTTTGTAGTCATATAACTTGTTATCTTCCTTGTATTTCTTATATGTTAAAGAAATTGGAACCATGATTCATGTTAGAAATTATGCTTAGGCTACATAATGGTACTATTCGAACCTACAGAGCTCGTTTTTCATGTTGAATTATTTTCTTAATTTGCAGTTATGTACATAATCACATCTATCATTTGCATATCATATCTTAGTCTTTGTTGCTATTATTGATATATAATATCATCATTGTTTTGGCTAATTATCATGATACTTGTGAGCCCAAGAGACTGGAGAGAGTGATGAATGAGTGAGGCCGAGGGCTTGGTTATGAGGATATTTATGGGATCGGGTTGTATACCGCAATATGCTTACTGATTCATTATGTGATTGGCTTATTATAGCGCTTGGGCAAGATCCGCCCTCGGCATTCTGACTCCTGAGCAAGGAGCACAGGTACCTACTGAGTGTGAGTGTATGTGCCAATTGATTGGGAGGATTGAGTGACTATGGGGATGAAGTGACTGTGAGGAATGAGCTATGATGATTGAGTGAATCGGAGGACTGAGTGATTTCATAACCTAATAGTATGCATATGACTTCATCACTATTTTGCTTTATACTTGGCATACATAATTGACAAGTAAATATTGAGATGTATCATTCCTCATTTTAGTTACACTTGGCATATTTTACCTGTTTGAGCTTTAGCTGTTGAACTTCAAAGCCTATCTACATTTTTGTATTGTATTTCTGTAATTGGACTGTATTTGTGAAGCTCATCTCTTCTGTATTTGTGAAGCTCATCTCTTCTTTCAGCCCAAATGTTAGACTTATTACTTATTGAGTTGGCCGTATTCATGCTACACCCTACACTTCATGTATAGATGCATGTACTTCTAGGTACGATGGTTGATGACTTTGGAGCTATTATTTAGTTCGGAGATCCTTGAGGTAGCTGCTTTGGCATCTGTAGTTCCCGACTCTCCTCTTTTATCTTTTAGTTTTTATCTATACTATTCTACCTTTCTAGATAGTGTTTTATTTCTCATACCATATCTTTTAATAGATGCTCATGTACTCTGTGACACTCGAATTTTTTGGGAAATTCTGTATTGAGCTGTGACATTTTCATCCAGGTTTTATGAGACTTTTACTTATTTAAGCTTATTTTGGTATATTATTCATTTCAAGATGTTGGCATATGTGATTTGTCGGCTTGGTAGTATCTTGATAGATGTCATTACAACACTTATGATTTTGGGTCGTGATAAGTTGGTATCACAGTCTAGGTTACATAGGTCTCATGAGTTATGAACAGGTTTAGCAGAGTCTTGCAGATTGGTACAGAGATGTTTGTACTTATCTTCGAGAGGTTGTCGAACCCTTTGTAAAACTTTACTTTCTTGCATTCTTGTCGTGCGGTTTTTTTGACTTCGAGAACTAAATTTCTATTATTCTATCCTCTCATAGATGGTGAGGACACGTGCTGTCAGACCGGCGAACGGCCAGCAGTACCTCCAGCTAGGGCCACGAGAGGCCGGGGCCGAAGTAGGGTCCGAGATGGAGCTCGTACAGCAGCTAGAGAATCACCTATAGATCCACCAATTGATCCAACTTAGGAGCAGGTTCTATATGTGGTTGAGCTAGTGGAGACCTCTTAGGTGAAAATTGTGTCCATTATGATCCTAGGCCTTCAAGAGGCTTTGGTCCAGATATTGACTATTTGCTCTAACCTTGCTCAAGTGTTTCTGTTCAGACCGCACCAGTCACTTCTCAAGCTAGGGGAGGTATTTAGACTCCCACCTCCCACACTCTAAATCAGATGGTGCAAAGACTCTAGACACTGGGGTATTACCAGCCAAGTGGATTGCAGTTGCTCAGGCCCAAGTGGATCCCGTTATAAGTAATGAGGAGCAAAAGAGACTAGAGATATTTGGGAGTATTAGGCCTCCGTCATTCGGTGGTGCTGAGTCCGAGGATGCTCAGGACTTCTTGGATAGGTGACAGCGGATTCTTCACACGGAGGGTATTCTGGAGAGTAGTGAAGTCTCCTTTACTATATTTGAGCTATTAAGGACTGCTTTAGATGGTGGGAGGCCTATAAGAGGATCATTCCAATGGATGCTACACCACTTTCATGGCACGAGTTCTCCGTTTTGGAGGAGTTGTATAGGCAGTTTGAGCAGCTACGCTAGGAGGGCATATGTGTGACCCAATATGAGATGAGATTTACTGAGCTGGTTTGTCACGTAGTTTGGTTGGTTCCCATTGAGAGGGAGAAGATTAGGAGGTTCATTGATGGCCTCAGTTATTAGTTGCATTTTGTTATGACTCGGGAGAATGCATAAGGTGTTAGGTTCGACGAGGTGGTTGATATTGCTCGATGGCTACAGTTGACCCGTAGTCAGGAGCGTAAGGAGAGGGAGGTTAAGAGGGCTTGTATTCGGGTGATTTTTGTGATGTTTCTTCTAGGGGTTAGTCCCACCATAATAGGAGTCGTCCTTTTAGGCCCGCTCAGATAGCTTATCCAGTTCATCGTGGTGCAACAACTAGCCATGGTTCATATAGTGCTCACCCTGGGCGATCATACCTTAGTTCTCTCACAGCTCAAAGTTCATCCCGTGCTCCTTCAGTTCAGGGTTCATCTACACCAGGTTCCTCTAGTAGTTATTCTGGTTCTTGGGGCCCAATTAAGTTGCCACCACCACCCATCGGGGAGGCGGTTCGAGTGGTAAGAGTTTGGGAATATGTGGATATAGTGTCCTCATCACTTTAGAGGTTCAGTTCAGCAGAGGGTCAGGCGATGACTTCTGCAGCAGTTACTTTACCACCCCCAACCAGCTCGGGGTGAGGCCCAGGTAGCTAGAGGTCTACCTAGAGGAGGAGGCTGATCAAGTGGTGGTCAGACCCGCCTCTATACTATTCCTACCAGGCAAGATATCGTTGCTTCAGATGCAGTGATCGCAGGTATTGTCTCAGTGTGCCACAGAGATGCTTCCACTTTATTTGACCCTGGTTCTACTTTTCTTATGTATCATCCTATTTTACTCGTTATTTGTATATGCCTTTTGAGTCCTTAGTTTCACCTGTTCATATATCTATGCCAGTGGGCGATGTTATTATTGTGGACCATGTATATCGATCGTGTGTAGTTACTATTGGGGGACTAGAGACTATATTTGATCTCTTATTACTTAATATTGTCGATTTTGACGTTATTTTGGGTATGGATTGGTTGTCTCCATGGCATGCCATTTTGAATTGCCATATTAAGACTGTGATGTTGGCAATCCCGAGATTGCCAAAGATCAAATGGAGTGGTCCTCTAGGTTATGTTCCCAGCAGGGTGATTTCATATTAGAAGGCCCAACGGATGGTTGGGAAGGGGTTTCTATCATATTTGGCCTTTTGTAAGAGATATTGGTATTGATACTCCTACTATTGATTCTTGTAGTGCGAGACTTTCGGTATATGTTTCCTACATATCAGTCGGGCATTCCACCTGATGGGAATATTGATTTTGGAATTGACCTTGTGCCGAGCACTCAGCCCATTTCTATTCCTTCGTATCATATGACACCATTAGATTTGAATGAGTTGAAGAAGTAGCTTCAGGAGCTTCTTGATAAGGGATTTATTCGGCCTAGTGTGTCGCCTTGGGGTGCACCCGTTCTATTTATGAAGCAAAAGGATGGTACTATGCGGAAATGCATCGTCTATAGGCATTTGAACAAAGTTACAACCAAGAACAAGTATCTTCTGCATATTGATGATATATTTGACCAGCTTCAGGGAGCGAGAGTGTTATCTAAGATTGATTTGATGTTTGGGTATCACCAGTTGAAAATTCGGGACTCGAATATTCTGATGTCGACATTTAGGACCCATTATGGTCACTATGAGTTCCTTGTGATGTCTTGTAGGTTAAACAATGCCCCAGCAACATTCATGCTCTGATGAACATTGTATTTCAGCCATATCTTGATTTGTTTGTCATATTATCCATTAATGATATCCTGGTGTACTCACGTAGCCAAGAGGAGCGTACCCAGTATTTGGGGATTGTACTGCAACGGCTGAGGGAGGAGAAACTTCATGCCAAGTTCACCAAGTGTGAGCTTTGGCTTAGTTTGGTGGCGTTCTTGGGGTACGTGGTGTCTAGTTAGGGGATTAAAGTGGATCCAAAGAAGATAGAGGTCGTTCAGAGTTAGCATACACCGTCTTCGGCTACTGAGATTCGGAGCTTTCTCAGCTTGGCCGGATATTATCATTGCTTTGTAGAGGGTTTATCGTCCATTGTAGTGCCTTTGACCAGATTGACCCAAAATGGTGCTACATTTAGGTGGTTAGATGAGTGTGAGGAGAGCTTTTAGAAGCTCAAGACTACCTTGACCACAACTCCAGTTCTATTTTTCCCTTCAGAGTTAGGCTCTTATATAGTGTATTGTCATGCTTTTTGGATTGGTATTGGGTGTGTCTTAATGAAAAAGGGTAGAGTTCTTACTTATGCTTCGCTCCAATTGAAGCCCTGTGAGAAGAACTACCATGTTCATGATTTGGAGTTGGCAACCATTGTTCATGCATTGAAGATTTGGAGACATTATCTTTATGGTGTGTCCTATGAGATATTTATGGATCATTAGAGTCCCCACAAATTGTTCAAACAAAAGAATCTAAATTTGAGACATGGAGATGGTTGGAGCTTCTAAAGGACTATGATATTACCATTTTGTATCAGCCCGGGAAGTCCAATGTAGTGGCTGATGCCTTGAGTAGAAAGGCATCGAGTATGGGTAGCCTTGCATTCACTCCTATAGGTGAGACAGATTAGATGTTTTGGAGCCCAATCGGGTTATAGCTTGTATGGTTTCTCGATCTTCTTTATATTATCGTATCTGAGAGCACCAGTATGATTCCCATTTTCTTGTCCTTAAGGACACGGTTCATCACAGTGATGCCAAAGATGCTACTATTGGGGATGATGGGGTGTTGAGGATGCAAGGTCAGATTTGTGTGCCTAATATAGATGGGGGCTACGTGAGTTGATCGTTAAAGAGGCCCACAATTCACAGTATTCCATTCGTTCGGGTGCCACAAAGAGGTACCAGGACTTCATGCAGCACTATCGGTGGAGGAGGATGAAGAATAATATAGTGAGGTTTGTAGCTCGGTGCCTAGACTGTCAGCAGGTAAAGTACGAGCATTAGAGACCGAGAAGATTTCCTTAGACATTTGAGATTCCGGAGTAGAAATGAGAGCATATCACCATGAATTTTGTAGTTGGGCTCCCATGGATTTCGAGAAAGTTTGATGTTGTTTAGGTGATTGTGGATCGGTTAACAAAGTCTACGCATTTCATTCCTTTTGGGATTTCTTATTTTTTTGGAGTGGTTGGCTGAGAACTACATCCGCGAGATTGATTGCCTTTACAATATGCCAATATCTATCATTTCAGAACGGGGCACACAATTTACATTGCACTTTTAAAGATCAGTGATGTGAGAGTTAGGCACACAAGTTATGTTGAGTATAACATTCCACCCTCAGATGGATGGACAATATGATTTCACAATTCAAATATTCGAGGATATGCTACACGCTTGTTTCATAGACTTTTAGGGTTCTTGGGATCAGTTTCTACCGTTTGCCGAGTTTGCCTACAAAAATAGCTACTAATTGAGCATTCAGATGGCTCCATATGAGGCTTTGTATGGAAGAATATGGTTCAGAATGCTTTGGACAAGCTTAAATTAATTCAAGATCAGCTAAGCATGACGTAATATAGGCAGAAGAGTTACACTTATCGAAAGGTTCGTGATATTGCTTACATGGTTGGGTAGATGGTACTACTCAAAGTTTCACCTATGAAGGGTGTTATGAGGTTCGGGAAGCTTGCCTTGCCGCCTAGTCTATCGAGTGTTCATCCAGTGTTACATATTTCCATGCTCCGGAAGTATGTTGGTGATCCTTCTCATGTTTTGGACTTCAACATGGTTCAATTGGATGGTGATTTGACTTATCATCTCTAGTCGGTGGCCATTTTGGACCGGCAAGTTTAAAAGTTGAGGTCAAAGAATATAGCTTTAGTGAAGGTGTAGTGGAGAGGTCAGCCAGTCGAGGAGGCTACTTGGCAAACCGAGTAGGAGATGCGGAGCAGATATCCACTACTATTTAAGATTACAGGTATGATTTTAGACCCATTCCAGGATGAATATTTTTTTAAGAGAGGGAGGATGTAAAGACCCAATTGGTCATTTTGAATATTATAGCCTCATTTCCCAATATAGTGCTTATTTTATGCTCAATTTTCATTATGTGACTTGCCACTATAGTTGGTTTGGTTTCGGGGATGTTTGAGAATGAATTGAGACACTTAGTCTCTAGATTGGAAGCTTAAGTTGAAAAGGTTGACCGTATGTTGACTTATGTGTAAACAGCTCCGGAATGGAGTTTTGATGGTTCCAATAGCTTCTTTGGATGATTTTGGAATTAGGAGTGAGTTTTGATAGTGATTTGGAGGTCCGTAGTGAAATTTGGATAGAAATGGCGAAAGGTGGAAAATTAGAAGTTTGGAAAGTTGAGGAGTTTGACCGAGAGTTGACTTTGTGATTAAGGGCTCGAATTTTAGTCTTGGGATTTGGAATAGGTTCGTTATGCCATTTAGGATTTGTGTGCAAAATTTGAGGTCCATCGGAGTTTATTTGGTAGGTTTCGGCGTCCATTGTAGAAGTTGGAATTTCTTAGTTCTTGTTAGGCTTGAATTGAGGTGCGATTCGTGTTTTTAATGTTGTTTGATGTTATTTGATGCCTAGACTAAGTTCATATCATATTTTAGGACATGTTGGTTTATTTTGTTGAGGTCCAAGGGCCTCGGGTGGACTTCAAAGATTTAACAAACCAAATTTTGGACTTGAGAAATAGCTGAAGAGTGTTGGACTGGTGTGATCCCACCTGCGGAGGCCATGGTCACAGGAGCGAGGCTGCAGGTGCGTGGATGTCATCGGAGAAGCGACGTGGAATAAAGTGGGCAGTGATCGCAGGTACGATTTTTTTGTCTGCACCTGCAAGGTCGCAAATACGGAGAAACGGTCGTAGGTGTAAGGTGTGGGAGTGAGCATGTGGAGCGCAGGTGAGGAGCGTGTTGCGTAGATGCGGACTCGCATCTGTGCAAGTTTGATTGCATATGCGGAAGTGGTATGGAATGACTGCATCGCAGAAACGATGGGAATCTCCGCAAAAGCGGAACTGCAGGTGCAGTTAAATGATTCGCAGAAGCGAGAACCCCTGGGCAGTGTATATAAACATAAGGTTTCGAGGTTTTTTCTTTTAAATCATTTTTGGACTTTGCAAATTCGGATTAAGGCGATATTTACGAGGGATTTCGAGGGTTTCTTGAGGTAAGTTACATTTGATTATTTTTTTATGCAATAATATTGTTTCCCCATTGAATTTTCCACCTAGTTTGTGTATTTTTGAGGTGGAATTCTGGGAGTTTTAGGCTAGGGATTGGAGAGTTAAATTTGGGGATTTGAGTGACGATTTGGTGGAAAATTTGGTAAATTTGGTATGGTTGGACTCGTGATCGAATAGGCTTCTGGATTTTGTAATTTTTACTAGATTCCGACATGTGGGCCCGGGAGATTGACCTTTGAGTTGACTTTTTGACATTTGATAAAGAACTTAGCATTTTCATATTGAATTGATTCCTATAGCTCATGTTGATTATATCAAATAGTTAATGGCTAGATTCGAGGCGTTCAGAGGCTGAGGCAAGGGCTTATTGGAGTTGAGATTAGTACGTCTTCATGTAAGTAACAGTTCTAAACTTGGTTCTGAGGAAAATGAAACTCCGAATTACGTATTATGTGATTTGGAGTTGAGGTAAAGCACATTATAGGTGACAGGCATGTAGGCGTGCACCATACGAATTGTCAGTCAAATCCGTGGAACTGTGTAGTCATATAACTTGTTATTTTCCACGTATTGAACATTTGTTAAAGATATTCAAATTGTGATTCATGTTTAGAAATCATGCTTAGGCAATGCATTGGTACTGTTGGAACCCATAAAGGTCATGTTGCATGTTGAATTATTGATCTAATTTGCAATTATTTACTCAGTCACAGCTATCATTAGCATATCATATCTCAGTCTCTCTTGCCATTATTGATACATAATATCATCATTGTTTGGACTGATTATCATGATACTTGTGAGCCCGAGAGACTGGAGAGATTGATGACCGAGTGATGCCAAGGGTCTGATTGTGAGGATATATATGAGATTAGGCTGCACGGCGCAACATAGTTTATTGATTCATACCATGATTGGTTTATTATATCGCTCTGGCACGATCCACCCTCCAGAGTATGACTCACGAGCAGTTAGCGTAGGTACATACTAAGTGCGAGTGCGTGTGCCGAGAGTGAGTGCTGAGCAATTGGGAATTGAGTGACTCTGAGAATGGAGTGACCGTGAGGAATAAGTGACTGTGAGGATTGAGTGAATGGGAGGACTGAGAGATTTGATATCCTGAGAGTATGCATATGACTTCATCACTATTTTGCATTACAATTGGCATACATAATTTGTCATGCCTCAACCTCGGGAGGCACGACTGGTGCTCGATCGAGTGAACCCGACTGAGCAAGCCTCATCACACACTTCCTACCCAACTCATCATAAACAAAGTAACCATGTTTCCTTTTTATATAGGCAAGGAAAGGTAGTACATTCAATAGTGTTAGTTCATTTTATATTACAAACTTAAATAGTAGTTAAAGTTAATTTCCGAAATTCCCTTCAAGTTACAATTTATAAATAACATGAGTTTGGAACTACAACATAGTTCATGGACCCCTCAAACACCCATACATATGTCTACGGAGCCCCTAAGGATGTAAAAAGACAAGCATGACAATGTCGGCAACAAGGCCCCGGCTATACCTCAAAAGTAGGAGTCTACAACAAAAGATGTGTAATCTAACCCCCTGAAGGAGGAAGTGGCTCACCAAGACTTCAGGAAGAAGGTACTCCACTACACGCGATTAACACTATCTGCAATGGAGCCACCTACATTCATTTAAATAAATGTAGCGCTCCCGGCAAAAAGGACGTTAGTACCATAGAATAGTACTAATATGTATAACTAAACTCCATCTAGTTAGAAAGAACTTCCATACAAGAATAAATCAATCACAAGTACAACTCAAATGGGACTTCAAATGGCCACACATTTACAAATAAAGGAAGCATACAATTTTCACATTGTATTCCCATAGCTTTTGTTTTTGGGCATCTCATACTGTTCATCATTGTTCACATTACCACCGCCAACTTGAGCGGAGTCCGATCTCGACCCGATCGGCTAGGTCACCTCATTTGAGACGTTCACTTCAATCACAAATGCATTACCACCATGTGCATAGCATGGCGTCAGATCTCAGCCCGATCGGCTAGGCCGCCCTACCAAGGCGTTCCCTTTTCCAGTAATCATCTCGTTCCAATCTTTGTTTCCCATAACTCATTTCATAGGCACTTTGGGCCATAACGGTCATATCATATATTCGGCACTAGGCCACATCTCACATCATTCCCAATTTCAACCTAGGTTTGTAATTTAGGAAAATGGGTATACACAAGAGTAATTTAAATTGCAAGCATAGATAAGATTTCACATAAATGGCACAACATATGAAATTTCAATTTCAATTTAAGGTCTAGGAACTTCAATTCATGATCCATAGTCCTTGCACCTTTCTTTAAGTTACCAAGAATAGCATGTTAATCATATAGAGAATTACTTTCCACACATATGAGTTTGTAGCACCAATTCAAGTGGAATAACAATCAGTACAACAATTCAATTTTGATCTTACCATATTCACACGATCACCGATAAAGCTCAATTTCTAAAAGACGGAGTGTCACACCTCCTTTTTTACTACACCCCGAAAGAGGGTATAATAAAGGGAGTTTTTTCCAACATAAAGTGACAATCGAAACAGAATTATTATTAAGAGATTCAGAGTCTCCACTTGGGAGATTTATGGTGTCCCAAATCACCGGTTTAGAATCCCCAATCGAGGAAAAGATTGACTCTGTTTAATAGTCCGCAAACTAGAAATCCGAGTAAGGAATTCTGTTAAACTCGGGAGAAGGTGTTAGGCATTCCCGAGTTCCGTGGTTCTAGCACGGTAGCTCAACTATAATTATTGGCTTATTATATGATTTTAGTACATGTTCAAACCTATGCGCATTTTTAACTTTAACCGCTTTATTTGTTTAGGGAAAATTCAAGGTTATTTAGAACATGCTGCGAGCCACGCTACATGAAATGCACCCATGAGTCACGACACTTTCTATTTAACCTTGCTGGAAATTAGAACCGGGTCACATGAAATGCAGTCCCAGATCAAACTAAGTGTAACCATAATCTATTTGTTTGAAGCGGTGCCAAGGAAATCACAAAATAGATCCCCACGAATAGTTGCTTTACGCCACTTTTTAGTCTATATATCATAATCGTTGCATTAATTATATAGTATTGTAGGATTTTCAAGTAACAGTTTAATCAGCTAAATTAGCAATGGATTTTAGAGTTAACTTTTGCACAAGGCTACAGAAATGTCCTTAGATAGGCTCATGGAAACAACTGTTCACTTATCATAAAAGGAAAAAAAACTAACAAGATTATCATTCACATACACAGATATACTGCACCACATAATAGCAATAAGATGCTCAAGGTATGGAAACACGAATTGATAGCTAACGAGTCCCCACTGATTTTTGGACCATCATAGAAACAATACAATTCTATAATTTCATAAACAATAGTAAAATAGGAGAAAACCAAGTAAACAAATCAAACATATGCACTTATTTAATTTTACATTGAGCAAACTGACCGATGAAACAAGTTGAAACACAGATAGAACAACGAAGTCGGAACCAACTGACCGGATGGGAAAATGCAATGGCGACCTTGGACTCTGACCTCGAATGACACCACTGAAGAAACTTTTCGATTAAACTTCAATGGCAACCTCCATATGACTAAAATTCAAAACAATTCCAGACTTAGATCAATTCCATTGTTCCGGAATTAGAAATTAGAAATCGGAAGAAGAAAGCTAAAAATTGAAATGAAACTCGAAAAGATTTGAATCCGGAATTAAAATAGAAAATCTCGTTCGTTGCCTTCCTCCGCTTCTTTCTTATTTGATCTGTTTTCTTTATTTATTTTTTTTATGTTTTTCGCCCACCTTTGTTCTGGTGTTGAAAAGCTTAGCATGTCTGTTTTGGGTGAATATGAGTTCGTTCGTTGTAAGGGAAATGTTCGGGGGGCTATGGTCATTTTTCGGCGAGTTCGCCAATGGTTCATTGAAGGTCTGTTTTCGCTGGGATTTGGGTTTGGGTGATGAAGGCTTTTGATGTTAAAGAAAAAGGAGATGACCTAGTTTTTGTCTTAGACCAGAGGTGCTCTTAGGGTCGAAGAAGATGAAGAATCAAAGGGGGGAGCTCTCTTTTTGTGCAGCTTTTTTGCACTTCAGCATTATTATTTTTTGTCCCTCTCTCTTCAGATTTTTTTAAGTATTATTTATAGGTAGGGTCTAGGTCTGGGTGCATTTTTGTGTATTTTGCCCATTAGTCCCTAGGTTTTTTTGTGTTAAGTCCTTATGGTCTTTTTTATTTATTTTTTTATCCCAAAGAAGAGTCTAGAAGGGTCCCTAGACTACACAATGACTTTCTTATTTTTATTTTTTTAAAAATAAGATAGAAATGCTACACAATATCAAAGCTAATCCTAATTAATTAAACTAGACATGAAACTATTTTTTTATTTTCGAAATTATATAAAGATAAAAAAAGATACTATTTTTGTGTTTTTTGTTTGAATTTATGAAAAATGCAAAAACTAAAATATTTTTTGTAATTTTTATTTTTCTTGTACTAAAATAAAGTAAAAGCGTCAAAATTAATTGAAATAGCGCTATTAGGCCTAAATTAAATATTTACATGCTAAAATATAAAAAATCTTGGGGAGAGTCAAAAATTACATATTTACAGATGCCCCTCTTTGACATGGAAACACGAAGAGTTTTCAGACAAAGAACGACTAGACAGATTTTTTGACCCGACTTTTATTTGGAGGACTAGAATTAAGAGAAAAGGGGAATGTGACCGAGCACTGGTATCTGAGCTGCCTACATATCCTTGGCTATAAAGGAATCAGGCCACGTGTAGTTCAGAGGTGAGTGAGATGATGGAGTATGCCGAGGTGGAGAGCCATTCGAGGTGCCGTTCCACCGAGGTTCCGGTCCGTAGCCCTATTATTAAAAATCAAAACATGAAAAAGAGTAGCTAAGCCTGTCAACTACGAGTTACAAGATCATATCTATAAGTCTTCTGAAGCTTGATCTTGATTCTTAAATGGTTCTTCATGCAGGCTTTGGATCTGAACCTTGATGCTTGCTAGTTGCAGGTGCTAATTCATTCTTCCTCAGCTTTCGGACCAATCTCGGACACCACACCATGCTTGTGACTCCAATCATGTCTTAAGCAATTCACATCTTTCTCTATTTCTGCATTTGGATTCACTTTTGCCTTCTTTTTGTTTCTCCTCTTCTTTTATTATTTTGGATTGTGACCAACTTCCGTTGGTCGTCTCGGACTGTTGACTCGCATTCTTTTCGCAAGAATCTTTTGTTGCTGACTTGAATTACATTCTAAAGTGTTTTCCCTTTCTCCAGATGGACGCCAAATTGCTGAACCTGAACCGTCTTCTCTTGTTACTTGACACTGTTTTCCCTTGCAGCTTGAACCATTTTCCCTTAAAAGTTGAACTGTCTTCCTTCGAAACTGTTTTCCCTTTCTTCAAGTGGATGCCTGACTGTCAAAACTTGAATGTATTCCCTGCTCTCCAGGCGGGCTCGTGATTGCTGAACTTGAAATGTATTCCTATGCTCTCCAAGCGGGATCCTGACTGCTGAACTTGAAATGTATTCCCTTGAAATGTATTTCATGTTCTCCAGGTCGGCTCCTGACTCCAACAAAATAGATAAAACGAACCACATTACCAAATATCAATAAAATTTGAAAGGTAAAACTTGAATTGTACTCCCCTGTTTTCCAGGCGGGCTCCTGGCTGCTGACTTGAAACGTATCCCCTGCTCTCCAGGCGGGCTCCTGATGACTGAGCTTGAATGTACTCCCTGCTATCCAGGCGGGCTCTTAATTGCTGAACTTGAATGTATTCCCTGCTATCTAGGTGGGCTCCTGACTTTGACTTGAAATGTATTCCCTGTTCTCTAGGTGGGCTCCTGACTTCGACAAAACAGTTAAAACAAACCACATTATCAAATACCACTAAAACTTGAAAGCTAAAACATTAATTGTACTCCCTATATTCTTCAAGCGGGCTCCTAACTGCTAACTTGTAATGCATTCCTCTGTTCTTTAGGTGAGCTCCTGACTGCTAAAACTTGAAATGTATTCTTTTGTTGTCCAGGTGGGCTCGTGTTTGCTAAAACTTGAAATGTATTTCTCTGTTCTCCAGGCTGGATCCTGACTGCTAAAACTTGAAATGTATTCCTCTGTTCTTCAGGCCGACTCCTGACTGGTAAAACTTGAATGTATTCCTCTGTTCTCCAGGAGGGCTCCTGACTGCTAAAACTTGAATGTATTCCTATGTTCTCCAAGCGGGCTCCTGACTGCTAAAACTTAAAATGTATTCCTCTGTTCTTCTAGTAGGCTCCTGACTGCTGACTTGAAATGTATTCCTATATTCTTCAGGTGGGCTCCTGACTGCTAAAACTTGAAATGTATTCCTCTGTTCTTCAGGCGGGCTACTGATTTTGACAATACAACAAAGAAATTCTCTTGCCCCAGTTTGGTGTTGGGCATCATATTACCAGACATTAATAAGAATCTAAAAACTAAAACTTGAATTGTAATACTTCTATTCTTCATGCGGGCTCCAGACTGCTAAAACTTGAAATGTATTCCTTTGTTCTTCAGGCGAACTCCTAACTACTAAAACTTGAATGTATTGCTCTGTTCTCCAGGCGGGCTCCTGATTACTAAAACTTGAAATGTATTCCTCTGCTCTTCAAGCGGGATCCTGACTTCTAAAACTTGAAATTTATACCTTTGTTCTTCAAGAGGGCTCCTGACTTTAACAAAACATATACAACAAAGAAAATCTCTTGCACCTGTTTGGTGGCTGGGCATCATACTACCAGATATTATTAAGAATTTGAGAACTAAAACTTGAATTGTAATACCTCTGTTCTTCAAGCGGACTCCTGACTTCTAAAACTTGAATTTATTCCTCTGTTCTCCAGGCGGGCTCCTGACTTCAACAAAATAGACAAAACAAAGAAACTTTTCTGCCCCAGTTTGGTAGCTGGGCACATGGGTTAGTGTTGAACTGAATCATTCGACCAACTATTATTATGAATTTGAAAGCTAAGTCTATTATCCAGGGAGGTCCTGATAACTCCTAAGTGAACACCAATTACAAACCTGAGTTATACATTCTAAAGGTATTACTCCCACTACATTTGTTATCTAAAAGGTCTTAAACTAATCATATTATCCAGGAAGGTCCTGAAAATAAAATCAAGGCTTATCCTAAAGACCTATACTTTTACGACTGAATCATACTACGCTACAACAGAATTTATACTACATCTTGCTATCTAATGGAAATCTTAAAACTTGGTCCCATTATTCAGGGAGGGGTCCTGAAGACTCCTAATTGAATCTTGTCTTAAACATGCAACTTTGCAATCAACTTACATTATTCTATGATTTGTTTTGAAATTTATCTAAGACCTATTTTTCAGGAAGGTGCTGAGAGTTTACGGTCAAACCTGCTTTGGTGCTTTCTCTTCCCCTACGGAGAGTTTATCCGAAACAAACAAAATTTTCTGCCCCTGTTTCAATCAAAGAAAAATCTGGTTAGTTTAAAATGGTAGTTAGCTGATGGTATTCTTGCTGAAGATGTCTCCGCTGCTGCATTTAACCTGCTTCCCGAACTAGACCTGAACCGCTTGACTTTCTGACTGACTTTCAAACCCCATGACCTTTGATAATCCAAGTGGTCTATACCCAGACTGTTGTTTCACATCTCTGACCCCTTTTATCTGAACCTTTGCAATTACCATGACTTTACCAAACTACTACTCCGATGAAACTTTTGGTGTCTCCCTGTATCCCACTTTACATCCTGCTATCTTTGGTATGTTCTGTCCACACTGTGCTTTGCAATTGGGAAACCAGTAGTGAGCCTTGACATCCTTTCTTCAAGACTAACATTGAAACATCTTAAAGAACAAACCTCAAAAGGAATGAAATGCAATGACCTTGAGAGTTTAGGATAAAGAAAATCCAAAACCGGATGACTTACTAAAAGGAAAAAGGGAAAGAGACTTATCTGAGTGGAACAGCTTGTACCATTGATCATGACATGCATTTCGGACTAATCGGCCTAATCCACCCAACCAATCAACTTTCAATTGCCATACTTTGTTGCCCCAGAATTCCATAACCTGATTTCTTTAACCAAACCCTAACCTTGTTCATCATGCGGTGTCCTGAACAGTTTTCACCCATATACCTCTCTCATTTGTTCATCCGAAAACTCACTTTCGCCTTAAGGTGCCCACAAGGGTTTTCACCAATAAGACTCTCTCATTTTTCATTTCTCTCAGCTCGTGTCACCTTACGGTGCCCGTGAGGGTTTTCACCAATAAGACTCTCTCATTTTCATCATTTTTCTGCTTGGACCAGAGTGTTGTCCCTGACACGAATCACCTCTTCTTGCTTGACTTGGAATTTCTTGAAGACTGATCAGAAGGTCTTTCTTTGGACCGTAATGCAGGCTTTTGGACAGAGTTAGAAAGAAAGTGTATCAAAAGCTCAAAACAATTCAGATGGGTTTAAAATTACAACTTTCGGAATCAGATTTCTTACAACAACCGCAACTTCTGCCCCAGTTTCTTGCTTGGGGACTTTTGGATTTTTATTATGATGGGACCGAACCGTGAGGCTGCCTATGTTCCCTTAAAAGGAATCAGGTCGAACGTAGTTCATGTCATAAGAATTACTTTGTTGTTATGACTTTCTTTCTTTTCTTCCATTTTCGCTTTTTGTTTCTTCTCTTTTTTCTTTCTTTCTTGTTATTTTATTTTATTTTATTTTATTTTTATTTTTCTTTTTCTTTTCTTTTCTTTTTCTTTTTCTTTTTCTTTTTCATTTTTCTTCTCTCTCTCTCTCTTTTCATTGTTTTCTTTCTCTTTTTCCTTCACTTACTTTCCGTGCTTGTGTTTACGAATTTTGTCACTGATTCCAAAAGAGGGGTATGAAAGAAAATAAATAAGGTTCAAAGGGGTAACAAATGATAAAGTGTTTAGATAGCAGAACAAAATACCTTCGTCATTCCAATCTTCAAAATAGACCAAGTACAAACAAATGCAATTAATTCAAAGGAAATCATATATAATATCTCTTGACCGCATCGGAATTGATGGCCATTTCAACACACTTGCCTTCTATGTCTGTCAAATACAAAGCACCATTGGACAACACTCTCGTCATGATGAACGACCCCTGTCAATTTGGGGCGAACTTGCCTTTGGCCTCAGCCTGATGTGGAAGAATTCTCCTCAACACTTGCTGGCCCACTTCTCGTGGGCGCACCTTCTTATTATATGCTCTCGCCATTCTCCATTGATGCAACTGGCCATGACACACTGCTGCCAACCTTTCTCATCGATTAAACTCAATTGCTCCAGACGGGTTTTGACCCACTCATCATCATCATATTCCATTTCATCATCACACTCAATTTCTTGTATTATTATTTAAGAATTGGATCAGCTTTTAAGACTGGGCCGAAGATTCCTCATGCATGTCATTTCATTGAAACCAGCATAAAAGAACTGTATAAGAAAGAAAAGAAAAACAAAAATGAAACTATCAGGAATGAAGAAGAAGGAGAATTGCATTTCATTAAAATTGAAAGATAACAAGGTTTAACACATCCAAACGAACGGAACATAGAATCTGAATCACAATCCTGGAATAATCCATACAAGTAAAGAAAGTCAAAGCCCACTACCAAAACTCCCTCCGAGTAGGAAGAGGAGTAACTTCCCAATTGTTGATCTTCACATTTGTCCTGACAAAATGCACTTCTTCGTCACCAGAACCTCCCCCAATTTCTACTGTGTTTACTTCATCAAATAAACTTTGGACCCTCTCAAATCAACTCCTCATCAAAGACAACCACAGACTTTGGAACTGCTAACACCGGATGCTTCACTGCCCCTGACTTGACAAAAGTCCTGAAGAGGTGTGGGATAGGCCTAGAGGGCTGCCATGCTTTATTTTCCAAATTTTTAGCCTTCTTCACATCATCCCTTGTAGTCTTGAACCTCAGACCAAATGTACCCAGATTTTTACGTAGAGATACTGGCTCCACAATACCTTGCAAAGATGCACCCAAACCTTTAGCCAGCACAATACCATACTTCAACATCTCATTTTCTACCATGCAGATCGAAAGTGATAACGTCGGCCTTGAAATGCATTTCCCTTTAGGAATCTTTCCGACAGACATTGTTTCAGAAGTTTGATAAGCTACAGGTCCTTAATCATCTCCAGCCTTAATAAATGGAATAGATGAATCTTCATGAAAGGATAAATCCTCTTCCCCACACACAACTATCTCTAGTTTGTCCCATTCAAATTTCACCATTTGATGTAGCGATGATGGCACTACCTTAGTTGCATGTATCCAAGGCCTACCCAATAACAAATTATACGGGGAGACCACGTTTAGCACTTGAAATTCCACACTGAAACCAACTAGCCCTATCACCAATTCAAGCGTTATATCTCCAGTAGAACCTTTTCCTTTCCCATCAAGACCTCGAACACCTACACTGCTCATGTGGATTCTTTCAGAGACGATCTTCAACTTTTGCAAAGTGGACAGAGGGAAAATATTTACATTAGATCCATTATCCACCAACACTCTAGTGACAAAATAATTTTCACACTTCACCGTGACACAAAGAGCTCGATTGTGTTCCACACCCTCTACAGGAAGCTCATCGTCCGCAAACGTGGTCCTATTTGCTTCGAAGATCCTGCTAGAAGTCTTTTCCAATTGATTTACTGTGATGTTATCAGGAACATGTGCCTCTTCATAATCTTCATTATGACCCCACGATGTTAATCTGATTATGTCAACAAAGATAGCAAAGAAATATTAGCTGGAGTTTTCCTTAATAGTTCAACAATGCAATAGTCTTGCACTTTCATCTTTCTCAAGAACTCTTCGACCTCCTCCTCGATCAGTGATTCCCTTACTGGCATTTGGCTACCCTTGAAGATCTTGTCCTTCCTTAGTTTTTTAGAGGTAAGTCATCCTCTAAAATGATTCGATCCTCTGATCTCAACACATTCTTCCTCCACTTCTTTACCTTTGTGTGTCATTATTGCTCGTTTGCAGTTTCTCGGAAACTGAGTCATTGATTTAACAACAACAGGGGTAGCGGGAGACCCTTTCACAACTACAACATACTTGCTTGGCATTCCTAATACCACCAACTTTGGCTTTTTCCGACTTGCCCCAACACCACTTGAAGACCCTTCTGAAAACATCAACGTTTTCTAGATAGCTCAACTTGCTCCACAACCTTAGCGGGTTTTTCAATTTCAATGGGAGGCTCGAGATGAAGAGTGCACCAGTATGGATCCGAGGTCTTGAATGTTGGTTTTGTACCATAGTATTGGGCATCAGGAACTTTGAACAAGGTTTTGCTAGAAGATAGAAGGATGTTGGCATGGGGAGGAGCAGGGTAATTGTTGCAAGGGGTAAAGCTTGGGACATGTTGGGAGGAGAGTCCAACGGCATTGGGAATTTGGGATTCTGATGATAGTGGCACGGAAGCAAGACTTTCGATGTAGTTGGTGGGGAATGAGAGTAGAGGGTGCCCACTAATCCAAGCCTGGTACATCTCCGTTATCTGGCGTTTCAACTGTTGGGCCTCTTCTTTCAACTCAAATTACGATTCGACAACACCTGTGTCTGATCCCTTAGTAGTCATGGTTGTCTTGCTGTTTGACCTAGCGTGCATGGATGACTCGCCCGAATGCCATAAACTAACCACCTGCCTGGACTTAATATAACAAAATAAAGTCATCACGTTAGCGTTAGGGCATTTAACATAAGATAGTCTCACTTTATGTGCAATGCACCTAGCCACAGTTATCGGTTCTAAAATAACTTCGAGGGTACAAAGGTCAGTTGATATCATCCCAATTTTGTCCATTTCACCCTCTCTTTTATTTGCTTTTCTAGCACTTGCTTGTTTATTTTTCCTTCCTCTTTCCCTTTTAATTATCACTCTTTTCTTTCCTCTCATTTCTCACATCCCATGGTTCTACCCCTCTTTTTTCCCTTTTCTTTTTTCTTTCTTTTTCATTTTCCCTCTTTTTTCTTTTAATAATAAAAAAAATAATTCGATCGAACCCTATGTAGGTTGCCTACGTATCATGACCCCGCATGAATCGGATCTTTAAGTAGTTCTGGGAGATCAAGAAAAAAATTGACATTCTCTTTTTTCCTTTTTTTCGTTTTACCTTAATGACTGCTCTGATAAGAAAATAGGGATAAAAGAAGCAAATTCCTTTTTTTTGAATTTTCTAGACTTAATGATCTATTACCTATTCTAACTCAAGCTTAACGAGCATTTTTTCTCTTTTTTTATTTTGAAACAAACACACTACGGGAAATTATTAAGGAAAGCCCTAGAAAAAGTATTTTTAATTCTTTTTTTTTCTTGTTTTTAGGAAGAAAATCTAGAGAACAAAACACCAAAAAATATTTCGAATTTTTATTTGATATCCTGACGCCAAATTTCAAAACAAGCAACAAAATATTTTTGGATTTCAATTTTGATTGCCTAAAGAAGAAATTCTAATGATAAACAAAGATAAAGTATTTTTATTTTTTATATAAAATACCCTAAAGTCCTAATAAAAATAAAGAATTTTTTTTATTATTTTTCACTAATTTTCCAAAGAAATACCTCAAAAAAAAATTGGATTTTGGAATTAACACATTAAATAATGCTTAAAAGAAAATTCTCTTTTTTTTAATTTTTGGTCCTAATATACTAAAGAAAACATAAAAACAGTTCATTTTAAGTCCTAAATATTAGTTGCCTAAAGGAAAAACAACCTCAAATAATTTTTTTTTTCATTTCTAGAATTAGTATTCTAAAGAAAACTTGCAACATCTTTTGTTTTGGATTTTTGAGTTACAGCATATTTTTTCAAATATAAAGCAGAAAATGCAATAACAAAGACTTGACATTACTGTACAAAACTAGAAAGTAAAAGATGACATAAAATGAAGAACAGACTCAAAACATAAAAAAAAGTCTCCTTAAGCAACTCCTGAATGCAGTGGTCCTGGGGTATCTGTCACGCTCGAACTTCGGTAAGTAGATCCAAACCTGTATGAGAAAACTTAGACCAACACTATGTGAGACAATAACATTCCCTACTGAACACATACGAGACATGATTGAGGCTATTTTTGCAAAATGACTTATTTGGCCAAAAGGTGACTAGAAATGCAAAATTTAGCTAAGACCCCGCAAAGCCAAGAACCTAAGATTTACTAGGAAGACCGGACCCTATGTGGGTTGCTTACGTATCACGCCCTGAAAGACGAGAATCAGGTATGCGTAGTTCGGGCAGATTGGATACAGTTGAGAATAGAAATAAAAATAACTAATTTAGAGAAAATATTTTTTTTTTGGTTTTTCTTGAAAAATGATGAAACATGCAAAATCTTTTTGGACTTCCTTTTTATCTCTTTTTTTATTTTTTTATTTTTTGAAAAATAATGAAAAAGTGCAAAATCTTTTTGAATATTTCAAGCTCTTTTTCTTTTTTTTTTATTTCCTTCGCCCACTCGCTTTATCTTCACACTTCACCCTCTCTTTTTCTTTTTTTCTTATTTTTTTCCATTGTTTTTTCTCATTTATCATTTGCCCTCAGCTATCATTGGTCCACCAAATGATCCTTTTACCCTTGAATAAATGCAACTTATAGCACATAGAATGTAACAAGATGGTCTGTTATCTTGGGTACACCTGTCCTATACGGACCCAACCCTTGTATTGTGCCCACTAAGCCAAATGCATATGATGCAGATAAGCGTTCTAGGTTTAAAAACATGGGTTTATTTGTTCTAGACCTGGCTTACACCGAGCGGACAACTCGAGCGGATGTGAGCGTTACTATGTTAGAACAAAAAATTAGAAAAACTGTTAGAAAAATTAAAGAAATCTGGAAAATAGTAGAGAATCTGAAATATTCCGAGTCCACAAGTTTCTTGTGTGTCCTTTAGGAATTTTAACCCCCTCACAAGTTGCCAAGGTAATGGATTAAATCCTCCCAGGATAAAATGGAATAAACCTTCCTACAACAGTGGCAATACAAACTGCAGGATACCAACGAACTTAAAGAACGAAGCAAAATCATACTTATGAATTTGAGAGAGAGAGTCTGCGAGTTAGGATGCAGTATATTCAAAAGGAAAGAAGTTCTGGAGTGTTTTTCGTGTGTAGAAAATGGACCTTTCCTCAGAATTTATGGGCAATTATCAGAAGAGGTGTCTAGAAAAGGTGCCTTTTCAGAAGAATACACTGCCTGCCACGGTTCTACAGCGGTTATGGTAGAACCGCGGTCAGAGAGGCTCTCTGAATCTGCCTGCTGCGGTTCTACCGCGGTTACGGCAGAATCGCGGCCAGAGAGTTCCTCTGAATCTTCAGCAAGGTTCTGGCTATTTTCAGCAGTGATTTGGTATTTAATTAATTATTAAATAATTAAATAAATTTTGTCCAGAAATAATCTTATCGATCAATCATTTGACAAATCCAAATCCAAAGCTGAAGCCGAGCCAAGCGAGCGACGACGACGGCGCGAGGGTTCATTCTCTTCAACTTCTTTTAAGAGCTTTAAGAAGTGATTCTATATATAAGCACACAAATGTGATTGTCCCTCACCAATGAGGGACAAAGTGCAAGACAAAAGTTCACTTCTTCAAATTTTCATTTTTCCCTCCATTTCCAATTCACACTTCTTCTACTTTAAAGCCCAATGGCTTAAAGTCCAAAAATCCCCTACATGAATGGGAATGGCGTTATCAAGAAAGATCGTAGATGAAAGCTTTGTGATTTTGCAAGTAAGGATTAATTGCATCTGGATAAGTAGGTTTCCCTTTGAACTTTCCGTAGTGAACATTTGTCGAATATACTCGGTCAATCAGTAGATTTGATATCTTTGAACCGTCGAACTTTAGTGTATATCTAGACAAAAATATGTCACACAATCAACCCTTAACCGTCTTTTAATTCTCATTATTTTGTTCGTTTCAGCCATGAACATCGCCTGGTCTCATAAGTGCATAGAGAATTTGGCCTTACAAAATTTTCATTGAAGCGGCTTCCACTTCACACTTACATAAGTGATTCCTAAACGCGTAATCCTTTAGATTGATACTATTTGATAATTAACACATCAAACTTAGGTAATCATTAAAGAACGTGTAAAGTTCTATCCTTGTTACTGAACATTGTCTTCAGCACGAGAAGGGACCAAAGATTTTACTTTGACAATGTTGAACCGGTCAATCACAACTTTGTTTGAGATCCTTAAACCTAGATCTCAAAACATCCAAAATTCTAGGTAGAGTTACCGCCATGTTGACTTGTCCTCGGCCATAGTCCCATTCCCTTAGATGATTTCTCAACTCCCTCTCTAGTTAAGTCTTTTGTAAGTGGATCCGCCACATTATCCTTTGATCTTAAATAATCAATAGTGATAATTCCACTAGAAAGTAGTTGTCTAACAGTGTTATGTCTTTGTTATATATAACGAGACTTTCCGTTATACATAACGCTCCATGCCTGTCCTATTGCAGCCTCACTATCGCAATGTATGCAAATAGGAGCCAAAGGTTTTGGCCAGAACGGAATGTCTTCTAAGAAATTTCGAAGCCATTCAGATTCTTCACCGACTTTATCCAAATCTATAAACTCTGATTCCATTGTAGAGCGAGCGATGCACGTTTGTTTGGAAGACTTCCAAGATATTGCTCCTCCACCAACAGTAAAAACATATCCACTTGTGGACTTTATTTCTGTTGAGCCAGTTATCCAATTTGCATCATTATATCCTTTGATAACCGTAGGATATTTATTATAGTGCAACGCGTAGTCTTGTGTTTATTCCAAATATCACAGAACTCGTTTCATTTCTACCCAGTGATGTTTGTTGGGATTACTTGTGAATCGACTAAGTTTACTTATCGCACAA
>MU667265.1:94231-129401 GCA_026770625.1 Nicotiana glauca | reverse complement strand
AAGTCCTCCATTTTGTCAGCATTTTCAACCATGTTAGCTTGATTCTTTTTCTTCTTATCATTCTTTGGCGCACGACAATACACGGCCTTATGCCCAGATTTTCCACAGTTGTGGCAATTATCCTTGAACTTCTTCTTGCTTGGGTAATTCTTTGGTCCAGAAGCCTTCTTTCTCTTCTTGTTTTGTGGCGCCTCCTGAACAATGTTAGCCCCCACAATTGTCGAGTTTCTACATGACTTCTTTTCAGCATTTTTGTTGTCTTATTCTATCCTCAAACGAACAATCGAGTCTTCTAGTGTCATTTCCTTCTACTTGTGTTTAAGATAGTTCTTAAAATCCTTCCACAACGGAGGTAACTTCTCAATGAAAGCAGCGACTTGAAAGGCCTCATTTACGACCATACCTTCAATAACAAATTCATAATTAATAATAAGATAAATCTTATTAATAAAATTATTGATTTGGGTCATACCTTTAGCAAGGAGGTCATGTACAATGACTTGTAATTCTTGGACATGAGTTATGACCAACCTAGTGTCAATCATTTTGAAATCCAAATATCTTGCAGCCACAAACTTCTTAAGTCCGGCATCCTCAGTCTTGTACTTCTTCTCAAGCACATTCCATAACGTTTTTGAAGTTTCCATGACACTATAGACATTGTACAAGCCATCTTCCAAACAACTCAAGATGTAATTTTTGCACAAGAAATCAGAATGTTTCCATGCTTCAGTTACAACAAGTCGTTCATCATCCGGAGTATTTTCAGCCATGACCGGAGGATCCTCCTTGATGAAACGTTTCAAACTCAACGTAGTAGGATAGAAGAGCATTTTCATTTGCCAACGTTTGAATTCAATACCGAAAAACTTTTCGGGTTTTTCTGCTGGTGACATATCATGAGCTGGAGTAGAACGACTTGACGAGGTAGCAGCACTAGTAACAGTAGAACCCGTCCCCGTAATATTTCCATTAGTTTGGTTTTCATTCGTCATTTTTCTGTAGAGTTGGAAACAAAACAGAACTTTGTTAAATCAGTGAAGTTTTGATATCTTCACTCTGAATACAAAACCAAACAGACAACACTTAACAATGGTGAAGTTTTTATATACTTCAAACCCGTACGTTTATTATTCCGGCAAAGTTTTTATATACTTTAAACCGGACAGAACAATTATTGGAGTAGAAAGCACCAAGGCTTTAGTTTCCAATGCAATATAGAAAACAGTTTAGTATATAATTCAACACAAGAACGTTATTATTAAAAGATTCCTTAAGCTTGTGAGCGTTACTGTGTTAAAACACAAAACCAGAAAAACTGTTAGAAGAATTAAAGAAATCTGGAAAATAGTAGAGAATCAGAAATATTCCGAGTCCACAAGTTTCTTGTGTGTCCTTAAGGAATTTTAACCCCCTCACAAGTTGCCAAGGTAATGGATTAAATCCTCCCAGGATAAAATGCTTCCTGCAACAGTGACAATACAAACTGCAGGATACCAACGAACTCAAAGAACGGAGCAAAATCACATTTACGAATTTGAGAGAGAGACTGCGAATTAGGATGCAGTATATTCAAAAGGAAAGAACTTCTGGAGTGTTTTTCGCCTGTAGAAAATGGAGCCTTGCCTCAGAATTTATAGGCAATTATCAGAAGAGATTTCTGGAAAAGGTGTCTTTTCAGAAGAATACGCTACCTGCCACGGTTCTACCACGGTTATGGTAGAACCGCGGTCAGAGAAGCTCTCTGAATCTGCCTGTCGCGGTTCTACCGCGGTTACGACAGAACCGCGGCCAGAGAGTCCCTCTGAATCTTCAACAGGGTTCTGGCGTATTTTCAGCAGTGATTTGGCATTTAATTTATTATTAAATAATTAAATAAATTTTGTTGAAAAATAATCTTATCGATCGATCATTTGACAAATCCAAATCCAAAGCCAAAGACGAGTCGAGCAAGCGACGACGACGACGGCGGCGCGAGGGTTCATTCTCTTCATCTTCTTTGAAGAGCTTTCAGAAGTGATTCTATTTATAAGCACACAAATGTGATTGTCCCTCACCAATGAGGGAAAAAGTGCAAGAAAAAAGTTCACTTCTTCAAATTTTTATTTTTCCCTCCATTTCCAATTCACACTTCTTATACTTTAAAGCCCAATGACTTAAAGTCCAACAGCGAACCCCTCGAGCGGATCCAACCCCGAATCGAGGAAAATATTGACTCTGTTTAACAGTCCGCGAACCAGAAATCTGAGTAAGGAATTCTATTAACCGGGGAGAAGGTATTAGGCATTCCCTAGTTCCGTGGTTCTAGCACGGTCACTCAACTGTTATTATTGGCTTATTATCTGATTTTAGTACATGTTCAAACCTATGTGCATTTTTAACTTTAACCACTTTATTTATTTAGGGAAAATTCAAGGTTATTTAGAACACGCCGCGAGCCACGCTACATAAAATGAACCCATGAGTCACGATACAATCTATTTAACCTTCTTGGAAATTAGAACCGGGTCACATGAAATGCACCCCCGGATCAAACTAAGTGTAACCACAATCTATTTTTTTGAAGCGGTGCGAAGGAAATCACAAAATAGATCCCCACGAATAGCTTCTTTACGCCACTTTTTAGTCTATATATCATAATCGTTGCATTAATTATATAGTATTGTAGGATTTTCAAGTAACAGTTTAATCAGCTAAATTAGCAATGGATTTAAGAGTTAACTTTTGCACAAGGCTACAGAAATGTCCTTAGATAGGCTCATGAAAACAACTGTTCACTTATCATAAAAGGAAAAAAAACTAACAAGATTATCATTCACATACACAGATATACTGCACCACATAATAGCAATAAGATGCTCAAGGTATGGAAACACGAATTGACAGCTAACGAGTCCCCACTGATTTTTGGACCATCATAGAAACAATACAATTCTATAATTTCATAAACAATAGTAAAATAGGAGAAAACCAAGTAAAAAAATCAAACATATGCCCTTATTTAATTTTACATTGAGCAAACTGACCGATGAAACAAGTTGAAACACAGATAGAACAACGAAGCCGGAACCAACTGACCGGATGGGAAAATGCAATGGCGACCTTAGACTCTGACCTCGAACGACACCACTGAAGAAACTTTTTTATTAAACTTAAATGGCAACCTCCATATGACTCAAATTAAAAACAATTCCAGAATTAGATCAATTCCATGGTTCCGGAATCAGAAATTAGAAATCAGAAGAAGAAAGCTAAAAATTGAAATGAAACTCGAAAAGATTTGAATCCGGAATTAGAATAGAAAATCTCGTTCGGTGCCTTCCTCCGTTTCTTTGTTATTTGCTCTGTTTTCTTTATTTATTTTTTTATGTTTTTTTCCCGCCTTTATTCTGCTGTTGAAAAGCTTAGCTGGTCTGTTTTGGGTGAAGATGAGTTCTTTCATTGTAAGGGAAATGTTCGGGGGGCTATGGTCATTTTCCGGCGAGTTCCCCGCTGGTTCGTTGAAGGTCTGTTTTCACTGGGTTTTGGCTTTTGGTGATGAAGGTTATTCATGTTAAAAAGAGGGAGATGACCTGTTTTTTTTTCTTGGACCAGAGGTGCTCTTGGGGTCAAAGAAGATGAAGAATCAAAGGGGGGAGCTCTCTTTTTGTGCAGCTTTTTTGCACTTCAGCGTTATTATTTTTTGTCCCTCTCTCTTCAGATATTTTAAGTATTATTTATAGGTAGAGTCTAGGTCTAGGTGCATTTTTTTTTATTTTGCCCATTAGTCCCTAGGATTTTTTGTGTTAATAGTCCTTAGGGTCTTTTTTATTTATTTTTTTATCCCAAAGAAGAGTCTAGAAGGGTCCTTAGACTACACAATGACTTTTTTTTTTAAAATAAGATAAAAATACTACACAATGCCAAAGCTAATCCTAATTAATTAAACTAGATGTGAAACTATTTTTTTTTCGAAATTATATTAAGATAAAAATAAGGTACTATTTTTGTATTTTTTTTGAATTTATGGAAAATGCATAAACTAAAATATTTTTTTTGTAATTTTTATTTTTCTTGTACTAAATTTAAGTAAAAGCATCAAAATTAATTGAAATAGCGTTATTAGGCCTAAATTAAATATTTACATGCTAAAATATAAAAAATCTTGGGGAGGGTAAAAAAATCACATCTCTACACGGAGTTTTAGCCATACATACCTCAACCGAGCCTTCCTTAATCCTATAACGTTCCAGAATATTCACACTTCAATTTATTTAAGCAATATAGCACAATTCAACTCATAATCAGGAAAAGATCATAATCTATCTTGAGCACTTTATCGAGCATTTAGTATTCATTAAGGCCTTATGATTCTTCTATGCAAGATTATACTAGCCCATTACTTATTCCTCCTTATTTATAGTTCCCCATACTCTTCAAGAACACATGCATGCGATGCAAGCCTCCTTATCCCTGTGAATTACCTCACTAATGACCCCTTGTAGCTATGTGTAAAAACAAGAGCTGAGGTGATGAAGTCTTACGTCTTGGGGTGATGGTTTAGCTCTCACACTTGACTATCTTCAATGATCTAACAAAAATTCATAGAGTAATTTTGATGCAAAGCACTTTCCCTCTCCTAGACCTCTCTCTATAAAAGTATCAAGAAAAATGCTCAAAATGAGCTATTGCACAGGATATAACGTCAGGGGGTCAGGTTTACAATCTAGAAAATTGGAGCCCCTACTCAGATCTGCGATCACATACGCAATTTCAAAGTTGACATATTGTCCGCATAATGGACCGCAAAAAAATGCTTCCCAAAAATTGAATACACTATTTGGGTCTGTGGCTGGAATGCGGTCTGCAAACACGTTCTGCGGTCGTATAATGCACCGTAGAACTGCCCTTCACAATATTATTAGGAAATTATGTGACGGCTAAGCGGTCGGTATATTAGTTATGCAATCACCTAATCGACCGCATAGTTGACCTCAAATTTGACCAACTCACTGACTCACTTTGCAGCGGATATACGGTCCGCATAACTAATATGCAACCCCATTCTCGGCCACATACTTGTACTTTTTTGGAAAACTTTAATTCTTGAATTTTTAATGCATAGATCAGTACAAAGGGTCAAATTCTTCAAACCATTTCGTTCGGTCAAATAGGCCATCATATCTTTACCCGATAACTCTTTCATCCTTCCCGAGTAATGAGGGGTAGTTGTTGATACCCAATTTTCCCTGTATATTTTTCATATGTAAAATACTTTTAAAATAGCATATGTATGCACATATAAGTGTGTCCAAATATTTTAGTATTTTTTCTAATTTTTAAATCAATTTATTACCCTTTTTTAGCAATACAAAAACCAATAATTATTCCTCAAATTATCATTTTGGTGATTAATTTATTTTATTCACATTTATCCTAAAATATAGCTAAGGTAATTTTTACATATTTTTACAGATTTATTTAGTATTTTAAAAGTTAAATTTCATATAATTGTAATATTAGCATATTTTAAAATTTAATTGCGTTTATAATTACCAATTTGATTCCAGTATTTTTAATTTAATATTTATATATTATTAATTAATTTACCACCTTTAATTTATTTTTAGAAATCATTTACTATTTTTATAAAATAAAAAGGGAAAAAATGACTATTTAAAATCTAGCCCTATTTCATTTCAATTGTAGCCCTAGGAGGTAGTGGACTAGTTGGGTGGGTTTTTTGTCTAAGATAGCTAGGGGCAATGTCGAGTTTTACTATTTTCTATTTTCGATGTAGGATCGATTTACAAACCATCGTTTCTGCTTTGAATTATTATTATTATTATTTTTTCTTTTCCTGCTTTCTATGTTCCTTTTACCGTATGATTTCCGCGGTGAATCTAATACTCTCTTCTTTTGTCTTTTTTGTCTTTTTTATTATATTGAGCCGAGGGTCTTTCGGAAACAGCCTCTCTGCCCTCTTGGGGTAGGGGTAAGGTCTGCGTACACACTACCCTCCCCAGACCCCACTTGTGGGATTTTACTGGGTTGTTGTTGTTGTTGTTGTAGCCCAAATCAACCCCCCCCCCCCCAATTAAACCCAATTGCAATTTCAAATTACTCGGCCCTATTTTTAAATTACCCAACCCCTGACCCATTTATTTTACCCGCCCGGCTTCCCTTTTGATCCAGGTCGTTGATCAAAATGATCAACGGCCATGATTCCACCTTTCCTTTTTAATTTTCCAAACCCCGTCAACCCTAGATCATTTCACCTGAGACATCGCCTTTGAATCCCTTCACCCCCTCAAACTCTCTCGAACCTTCTCTGAACGCTAATCGTCTCCCACCACTTCCACCGTGAAACCCACCGGAATCCATGGCTTCTTAGGCCATGGGAGTCTTATACTCACCTCCCCTTGCTCTTACACACTTGATACCTGAAGATTCGAGGCCAAACCTCAAAGGTATGCGCTTAGACCTTTGCCGATTCAAGGTTCCAGAGTCATCGCCGGCCATGCTCCGGCCTACCATGGTGTTTTAAGCCTAGTTCTGACCTCTCCGACTCAGATCGATGACTTTTTCAAAGCCTTTCTTATTCTAGGGTTCTTCTGAAACCCTAACCCTTCGAGGTTTTCTCCAATTTTTTTAGATCTATTGTGTATCTATGCTTTACTTGAGTATTCAAATGATTTACCTAACTTTTCTTTCAAAAATTACTTTTCGAAGTCTTTCTTTTTGGATCTAGGATTTTTTGAAAATGCATAAGTGTTTATCTGACTTTCTTCTTCTTTTCTTTTGTGTGTATTTGCCTCTACTGTGTTATTATGCTTTCCTTCTACCACGTATGTTCCTCTACTGTGCTTTCTATATTCCGTTATTGTATGTTCTTCTACTGTGTTTTCTATAATATGTCCTTGTATGCTTTTCTACTATGTTCTGTTATCTTTTTCTACCATGGTCTGGTATGTTTCGCCTACTGTATTCTTCTACCGTGTTCTTAAGTGTTTTTTACTATTTTTTTCTTTTCTTCTACTGAACCTTGTTTAAGTCTCTTTTAAAAGGATTTTCTTAAGCATGCTTGCTTCTACTGTTCTTATCAGTCTTTCCTCATCATGCTTCAAATTAGTTTCTTTACTCTGTTTGCTTTGAACTCTTCTACT
Source organism: Nicotiana glauca (assembly GCA_026770625.1). Lineage (NCBI taxonomy): Eukaryota > Viridiplantae > Streptophyta > Magnoliopsida > Solanales > Solanaceae > Nicotiana > Nicotiana glauca. The sequence goes on along the minus strand of MU667265.1, from coordinate 122,256 downwards.
GTATTTACATGCTATTAATGAGTTCTAATTGCTGGAAGAAGCATGTTAGAAGTTTCAGTTCTTTTCTGAAACTTCTAAACATGTTTCGATTCAACTACTTGCCTCCTCATCTCTGTACTTGATTCAAGGTGGAAACCCTAGAATTTGGGGGTTCTGCCGAGGTTTTATTATGTGATTTGATCGAACTAGGGCTTTATTTTAGAACCCTTAACTCTGTCAGACTGACTTTGAGTCTCTGAACTGAGTTTGGACATTTGTTTTCATACAATGCTGAACTTTTTGCTAAACTCTTCTACTCTGGATTTTTTCTATTAATTTATACGACAGTCTTCTTTTGTGCTCACATGCTCCTTATATATGATGAATTTTCCTCTAAATGGTTTTCAAATTTGCAATTAGTGTAAACTTCCTTCTGAATATAGCTTGACTGATTTCTTTTCGTCTTTTACTGATTTCCTATGTGACTCGACTTAGGTAAAACCCTTCTTCTTTTTTTATGACTTGGTTCATTCATACCAAATTTTAGACCTTGTGATTTACTGGCTGTTAATTGATTCACTTGCTGTGACGACCTGACCCGTCGTCTCATGAGAATCACTCTGTTTCTCCCATTTCCTGCTTCGTTATTCTTCATTATCAATGTCTTGTGTGAATAAGTTGAATTGGGTTGATTTTTGGAAGGAAATGAGGCACTTCGTCTCTTTAAGGAAGGCTTGTTTTGGAAAAGTCAATCAGATGTTGACCTATGAGTTAGAGGGCTTGGATTTGGATTTCCACAATTCGGTTAGTTTTGGGGGATGATTTGTGACTTAGGAGTGTGATTAGAAGATATTTTGGAGGTCCGGTGTAGAAAATTAGGCTTGAATTGGCGTAGTGAGCATTTTGGAGAATTCCGGTTGATAGGTGAGACTTTGATCTGAGGGTCAGAATGGAATTCCGAGAGTTGTTTAGCTTCGTTAGGTGATTTGGGATGTGTGTGCAAAATTTCAGGTTATTCAGACGTGATTTGGTTGGGTTTTTGATCAAATGCGTGTTTCAGAAGGTTTAGAAGAACTTAGGCTTGAATCCGATGAAAATTTGGTGTTTTGATGTTAGTTTTGGTGTTTTTAGAGTGCAACTAAGTTTGAATAATCATATGTGACGTGTTAGTATGTTCGTATACGGTCCCGAGGAGCTCAGGTGAGTTTCGGATAGGTTTGGGCTGCGTTATGCTCGTTTTTCATATGCTTCGACGTCGTTTCTTCAAGCATAAATAATATCATATTGAACAAATGAGCTCTGATTACTATTTTGAATGAAGAATTAGATCCGTATCGTAATTACGGACCTGTAGAAAAAAGAATCGTCGAATTCGGACATCGTATGAGGATTTTATGGCCATTTTACCAAGGTTGCCCAGATTTTCAGGTTAATGACGAAATTGCTCCTGACGGCGTATTAAAAACTTGCACAATTTGCAAATCTTAAAACCTACATATATCCTTTGTTATAAGGTCAAATTGAGTTATTCAAAAGTCTAAATTCATTAGAATTTCACAAGGAATCCATTGGGAGCAGTAAAACGCGTGAAAATTATACCTATAATGAGCAGGTTGAGTTTTCTTCCAATTTTTTAACGAGAAGAAGCTTCTGAGACGATTTTTAAGAGAGAAAATCAGTGGGTATCATAGAGGTAAGTGATTTGATTATCGAAACTCTTTTACGGGTGATTATAGACCATAATCTCAGCTTTTAATTCATGAAAAATAGTAGAAAAATAGGATATTGGGGCCTGAGATTATGTGACCTTTAGGGTTCAATTTGAGGGGTCAAACGGACTCCGATTTTGGTGTTCTTTATATGTACGGAATCGGGAGAAGATGAATAACACTTTTCTATATAAATTTCTAAGTTTAGAGAAGTGGGACCGGGGCTCGAGTTTTGTCAATTTTGGAATTATTGATGTTTTTCGATTATTTTCGATTGGGTATTGATCCTATAGCATAATATGACGTATTCGTTGTGGTTTTGGTTAGATTCGACATGCGAGGAGGTCGATTTGAGAGGCAAGGGCATAGCGAGCTAGGATTTTGGCCAGCTTGAGGTTAGTAATAGATGTAAATGCTGTGTTGAGGGTTTGAAACCCCGAATTTGCACAATGTAATACTATTTTAAGGTGACTTGCACGCCGGATAATGGGCGTGGGATAGAGCACCATTGGGGATTGTGACTTTGTCTGTCCCGCTTAATAAAATTACTACCTAATTGATTGAAACTTAGTGATATCCTTATAAAAATAAATTAATTGTCATAATTGGGCCTCGTGCCAATTGATTGAATCCTTCAGGGATTGCTCTTAATGGTTTCTTACCATTTTTAAATATAAATGAACTCAGTCCTAGTATTTAATACTATTTTACAAACTCAGCCACTTTTTTCTCAAAACTTGGAACTTAAATAATATTTCTAATGAAGTTTGGGCTGAATATTTTATATGTTATTGTGCTCGAGGGGCTTATGTGATTATGGACTGAGTGTGGGATCGGGCTACGCGGCACAGCAGTATTATATTGACATTGATATGAGGCTTAGGGCCTAATGGATGCCACGAGATGGCTTGATATTGCGCTTGGGCCGTAAAGGGCCCTTCTCGAAGTCTGCACACCCCTAGTGAGCGCAATCGATGATAAATAAATGGAGCGGGCTGCACGCCGCAGGGGGTACTAGAGAGTACTTATTATGGGTTGCATTTCTTATTTGATTAGCATTCATTTACTTACCTGTTGTAGCATTATTGTCTTTCATTGTTTACTGATTTGATATTATCTGGTTTAAATTGTTGTAATAATAGCTTATATTGTGCCTATCCAGGATTTCTTACTCTCAGCCTTTATTTATGTTTATTACTCTCTGGGTTGGAAGTACTCACATTACTCCCTGCACCTTGTGTGCAGATCTAGTTGCACCCACTGAGGCTGAGTGAGGATTTCTCTGCCGAGCATCAAGGTAGCTGCATGACGTCCGCAGTCATAATCTTCCCATATAACCTATTTGCTTTATTTTTGCATTTCTTTCGATCAATATATAGTAGGTTGACACCCGTGTATTAGAGGCTCATACTTGTGACACCGGATTCTTCGATCTGTGTAGTAGTATTTCTACTTGGGTTTTCTGCATATTTTAATTATATTTCAGAGTTTCAGTATGATGACTTAGTATTGAATCATGAACTGTATAAAAAGGGGTAAGGTTGTTGAATTGGTCGGGCTTGCCTAGCAGTATGTTAGGCACCATCACTACTGGGTTGGGGTTGTGACAAGTTGGTATCAGAGCCTAGGTTGCTTGGTCTCGCGAGTCATGAGCCGGTGTAGTAGAGTCTCGTGGATCGGTACGGAGACGTCTGTACTTATCCTCGAAAGGCTGCAAAACCTTTAGGAAAACTTCACATTCTTGAATTCTTATCGTGCGTCATTAATTCATCTTGAAAAGAAAACTTTTGAAATTCCTTCCACGTGTTCGTACGTGCGCATGAGCGCTCAGTATCAGATGTACCTTGATGGTTTGTGATTCCCCGATCGAGGGGCGAGGTGTAATCTTTGTGAGTTTATGTTGGACCAGTCTGTTGAGGCCGGATATTTTCCTATGGCTTGAGCACTGAGGTGCTGATTGTGTGAGAAAGTGTTTCGAACTTATATGTTCGGCATTGCCCCTATTAGTGGGAGTGACGGCTAGTTAGCTACGTGGTGAGTATGTTAATGTTGCAAGGTGCATCTATGTGACTTGGAGGTGATGAGGAAGGCCTACTGTATGATAGAAGAACTATTAGGTGTTTGAATTCCATTGCGATTTGAGGTATAGCCCGAGTTATGGGCGCATGAAGTATCTTTTCATATTTCCAGTTGACAGTGAAGTAAAAATTTTATGTTGCAGTATGAGTTCAGACTCAGGAAGACTAAGAAACTGCGTACAGTTTAGGATGGTGGAAAGTATACAGAAATGGTAGTTGGAGGCAAAGCAGGTGGGTCATCTCTTGCGGAGTGTTCTAAAGTTGTGTGATCCTTATGTTATCTATTAGAAGATCTCATTTACAAGTGAAGAAAATGTGTTGATATCTAAATTGGATCGCCTAGAGAGTGGGCTTAACTGTTGTGTGGGTGAATGCGAGATTTGCAGAAGAGTTAAAAAAAATATTTCTAGATGATTTGTGTTTCCACAAGCTTATGAAGGATTGAGGTTAATCTCAATATGGTATTAAGGTAGCAATGGAGTATGTGCGTTATGAGTTGTTGGGAGTGTTTTGATCTATGGCTTCGAGCCAAGTTGGGGAGTTTGTTATTGAATAGCTAATTGTACAGTTATGTGCTACGTTGATTCCGGTTTGAGGCATACTGGCGAATCAATTCTGGTTGCAAAAATTGAGTTGAGGATGGCACGAGTGAAGCAAAATTTTTACAAAGGTTATATGGTGCTTCGTAGATGTGTGAGAATCATAGGATGGCTTAAGTTATTGTTGGTAAACAATGATCGGTGCATGGAGTAGGAAGATGTTTGTTTGTATTGGGATTAGGTCATATCCTGTGGTGTCAGAGTGCTAATGAGGCACGGGTGGTTATATTCGTTTGATCAGGTGAATTACAGTTTGATCAATAAGTAAAAGACTCTCGAGAATGGTTTTAATGTGTTCAAGATTCTACATGTAACAATCAGGTGTCTTAAGGTTATGTATGTGTATAGAGACTGTGTTTTCATTGGAAAAGGTCAAGACTTGTGGTATTTTATGTTAATTATGGGATTCTATGTATCAATATCTAGAAAGTAAAGGTAACAGATTTAGATTCGCAGGTCATTCTTCAGAGTAAAGTATTTTGGAATGTGGTATTTTTGGGAATATTTGAGAGAGGATTCAGTAGCTTATGGGTCTTAGACAGTGTGGTCTTGTTCTTGGGTCTCGTGTAGTGAGCCTGGGTTGAGGAACTATGGTGCTACAGTAAGGGGAAATATCAAGTTGATGATGAATCAGAAGGGAAATTAAATAGATGGAATAATTTGATAATAGACCGAATCGGTATGGTAAGGATATAATTAATTCTTCGTATGTGTTCGATGTAAGGAGCCCTTACAAGTATTTTGCAGCAATGCTCTTGGGTTTTGATGACTTTCCTAGCTTGGTCGAGTTAGAAGGATTCCGTCCTGATAGTTTAATTTATGCAAACGGAATTGAGAGAGTTCTTGTTGATTTCTACTGTGGTTGAAGAGGTGCATTTTCTACGAATATGAGAGACATGGAATGTGTCATGATTTTTATTCTAGATGGGATCAACGGAAGTTCTTGACTAGTTGACTGCGTAGATGTATGTGGCTCGGAAGGGAGATAAAAGTTTTCCTGCTATCTTTGGATGGTATGGTATATGCAGTATGTTGTGGAGGATCAAGATTTGCATGTACGAGGTTTCAGTTCAGTTCTGAAAAGAAGTTCATAAAACTCTTAGGCAACGGGTAGCCTCAGATAATCAAGGAAATGGTGCTGCTAATTGGAAGCGATTTTACGAGAGTATATGTCTTAGAAAAAGGGTAATGTGATTAAATTGATGATACTTTGGTAGTATTGCGGCATTTTCTTGTTGGATCCACTGGTGGTATTCGAGTTTGCTTGGTGGCATAGGAAATTTAAAGTATCTATCGTGGAGTGATGGGGTATTTAAGGTGTGGTATGCATTCGGACAGCAAAATTGGGATCAGGTATGATGATTTGTGTGCTATATGGAGTTGGAGACTGAGAGTTCTCATGTACAGGCTATGTCGTGGTTGTGGATCGTGTGTATTCGGCATAGTTTAGCGGCAATTGGGATTTGGAGGCTCGAGTGGATCTTTATTTGCTCGTATGTTAGATTTTGGATGTGATGTTGAAATTCAGACTAATTGTCTTAGTGTTAGGTAATTCTGGACTATTGCGCTACGGGCTATGCCGAAATACCACGGGTTGAGTGGAAAGGTGCATTGAATTATGTACTTGCATAGTGGTTTATATTTCAAAGACCGAGCGGACGGCTGGGAAGGATTGCTTTTCTTAATTGGGCCTTCGTGATGGATGTCAGCGCAGAGGTTTCTACCATTAGTTCCATTCCGGTGTTAAGGGACTTTTCGGATATTTCTTGTGGCCGGGCATGTCACTGGGCGAGGTTGTGAATTTTGATATTGATTTGGTGCCGAGCACCGTATCGTACGGCTCCGGCAGGAGTTATAGTAGTAGAAGGAGCAGCTTCAAGCTTTCTTGGTAATGAGTTTGTTAGTAGGCCGATGTGGATACATGTTTAGCTTGAGTTGGCTTGGTTGACCCCGAATTGTATTGTTCAGGGATAGGTTGATTCGATCATTATTGAGCTTGTTAGTGATCTGAGAAGAGCTATGAGTTACTTTTCGGTGTTGTAAGACGTTATGATTTGTTGGTTATGAGCATATATTGGGAATTCATAGTGAAAGTCGAGCGGGAAGAGTAATTGGGTGTTGCTCAGTAAATGGAGTATTGGTTATGACCTATCGGGTTGCGTGGCGTATGTTATTTGTTTCACCTTGGGTGTAATGAATTTCTTTGGTTCAAGACATCAAATTGTGCGTGGCTGTCGATTTTGAGCATAGTGACTTGAGGTGTTTCATGTGTAGCAGTGTTTGGATAGGATCGCGCATTGTAGCGAGGCCACGTGGAGATATGACCTTTCGGGGTAGATTCAAGTGTTCTATTTCTATGATGTGAGACGGGGTCTCAGCCTTGTGTTGTGATGGTAATGATGAGCTTGAGGTACAACTCTTTAGTTTGAGTCATTTTTCATGATTTGAGTATGTTCAAACCATTTCTTATTGGTGCGCTTATTATGCAAGTTGTGGCTTAGGCCTGTATTGAGGTGTCATATCACCAGAGTAGTGTGTTGGATTCGAGGTGATCTTTGGGGTCACTAATGAATACAAACGGATTTGATTTCAGCTTGTTGGAAGGATAATATCGAGGTTTTGGAACGGAATCTGCTGTGGTATTAGTCAAAAGGGAAGTGGCTTCATGAATGGTTGATCTGAGAAATGGTTACGGTTTATTGCGTGTTTCATTTATTGTTGGCAGTATAGGAAAGTGTTGGAATAATACCTTAGTTGATAAGAGGTTTTCTACCGGTATTCGGGTGTTGGGGGCAACTATCGTGAATAGAAGTTATCGTTTCGAGTATTTGGGTTAGGTAGTATATCATATGATTGCACCCGAGGTTGCAAGTATGGGTTATTACAGCTGGTTCGGGCTTATTCTTAGTATAGATGTGCGGTTCTGATCTTGTGTATGATTTCGGAAAGTGCAATGTGGTTCTATGGTTTATGGACTAGATGGATTGTCAAATTTTAGCTATGTTGTGTTATCGGACCTATACGATATAGGGTGACGTGGGATCACCCCCGGGTATATTCTTGGTAAGGTCATTCAGCTATTAGTTGGCTTCTAGGACAACTCTGGGTACGCTCGAGGACGAGCGTTTGTTTAAGTTGGGGAGGATGTGACGACCTGACCCGTCGTCTCATGAGAACCGCTTTATTTCCCCCATTTCCTGCTTCATTATGCTTCATTATCAGTGTCTTGTGTGAACGAGTTGAATTGGGTTGATTTTTGGAAGGAAATGAGACACTTACTCTCTTTAAGGAAGGCTTGTTTTGGAAAAGTCAACCGAATGTTGACCTATGAGTTAGAGGGCTCAGATTTGGATTCCGATGATTCGGTTAGCTTCGGGAGATGATTTGTGACTTAGAAGTGTGATCAAAAGTGATTTTGGAGGTCCGGTGTAGAATTAAGCTTGAATTGGCGAAGTTAGTATTTTGGCGAATTCCGGTTGATAGGTGAGATTTTGATCCGAGGGTCGGAATGGAATTTAGAGAGTTGTTGTAGCTTCATTAGGTGATTTGGGATGTGTGTACAAAATTTCAGGTTATTCAGAGGTGATTTGGTTGGGTTTTTGATCAAATGCGTGTTTCGGAAGTTTTAGAAGAACTTAGGCTTGAATCCGATGAATATTTGGTGTTTTGATGTTAGTTTTGGTGTTTTGAGAGTGCAACTAAGTTTTAATGATCATATGTGACGTGTTAGTATGTTCGTATACGGTCCCGAGGAGCTCGGATGAGTTTCGGATAGGTTTGGGCTGCGTTGTGCTCGTTTTTCTTATGCTTCGACGTCGTTTCTTCAAGCATAAATGATATCATATTGAACAAATGAGCTCTGATTACTGTTTTGAATGATACAATAGATCTGTATCGTAATTACGGACCTGTAGCAAAAAGAATCATCAAATTCAAACATCGTATGAGGATTTTAAGGTCATTTTACCAAGGTTGCCCAGATTTTCAGGTTAATGACGAAATTGCTCCTCACGGCGTATTAAAAACTTACACTATTTGCAAATCTTAAAACCCATATATATCCTTTATTATAAGGTCAAATTGAGTGATTCAAAAGTCTAAATTCATTATAATTTCACAAGGAATCCCTTGGGAGTAGTAAAATGCGTGAACAGTATACCTATAATGAGCAGGTTGAGTTTTCTTCCAATTTTTTAACGAGAAGAAGCTTCTGAGGCGATTTTTAAGAGAGAAAATCAGTGTGTATCATAGAGATAAGTGATTTGATTATTAAAACTCATCTATGGGTGATTATATACCATAATCCCAGCCTTTAATTCATGAAAAACAGTAGAAAATAGGATTTTGGGGCCTGAGATTATGAGACCTTCAGGGGTCGATTTGAGGGGTCAAACGGACTCCGATTTTGGTGTACTTTATATGTACGGAATCGGGAGAAGATGAAGAACACTTTTCTATAAAAATTTCTAAGTTTCGAGAAGTGGGCCCGGGGCTCGAATTTTGTCAATTTCGGGATTATTGATATTTTTTGATAATTTTCGATTGGGTATTGATGCTATAGCATAATGTGACGTATTCGTTGTGGTTTTAGTCAAATTCGACACACGAGGAGGTCGGTTTGAGAGGCAAGGGCATAGCGAGCTAGGATTTTGGCCGGCTTGAGGTTCGTAATAGAAGTAAATGCTATGTTGAGGGTTTGAAACCCCGAATTTGCACATTGTAGTGCTATGTTAAAGTGACTTGCACGCCGAATAACAGGCGTGGGGTAGAGCACCGTCGGGGATCGTGACTTTGTCCGTCCGGCTTAATAAAATTACTACCTAATTGATTGAAGCTTAGTGATATCCTGATAAAAATGGATTAATTGTCATAATTGGGCCTCGTGCCAATTGATTTAATCCTCCAAGGATTGCTCTTACTGGTTTCTTACCATTTTTACATATAATTGAACTCGGTACTAGTATTTTATAATGTTTTGCAAACTCAGCCACTTTTTCTCTAAACTTGGAACTTGAATAATATTTCTAATGAAGTTTGGGCTGAATATTTTATATGCTATTGTGCCTGAGGGGCTTATGTGATTCTGCTGAGTGTGGGATCAGGCTGCGCACCATAGCAGTATTATATTGACATTGATATAAGGATTAGGGCCTAATGGATGCCACGAGATGGCTTGATATTGCGCTTGGACCGTAAGGGACCCCTCCCGGAGTCTGCACACCCCCAGTAAGCGCCGTCGATGATAAATAAATGGAGCGGGTTGCACGCCGCAGCGGGTACTAGAGAGTACCATATTACGAGTTGCATTTCTTATTTGATTGGCATTCATTTACTTACCTGTTGTAGCATTATTGTCTTTCATTGGTTTACTGATTTGATATTATCTGGTTTAAACCGCTGTATTAATAGCTTATATTGTGCCTATCTAGGATTTCTTACTCTCAGCCTTTATTTATGTTTATTACTCTCTGGGTTGTAAGTACTCACATTACTCCATGCACCTTGTGTGCATATCTAGGTGCACCCACTGAGGCTGAGTGAGGATTTCTCTATCGAACATCATTTCTGGGAGCATCAAAGTAGCTGCATGACGTCCGCAGTCCTAATCTTCCCATCTAACCTATTTGCTTTATTTTCGCATTTCTTTAGAGTAATATGTAGTAGGTTGACACCCGTGTATTAGAGGCTCATACTTGTGACGCCGGATTCTTCGGGCTGTATAGTAGTATTTCTACTTGGGTTTTCCGCATGTTTTAATTATATTTCAGAGTTTTAGTATTATGACTTAGTATTGAATCATGAACTGTATAAAAAGGGGTAAGGTTGTTGAATTGGTCTAGTTGCCTAGCAGTGTGTTGGGCGCCATCACGACCGGGGTTGGGGTCGTAACACTTGCCTTATTTGCACAAACTTTGTATTGTCAAAACCCCGTCTTTAAATAACCTTTATGTATTTGGCCTCAATTGTATCCTTTACACAAAGTGTTTATTTAATTACTTTCCTTAAATGGTTTTGCCTTTTTGAATCTGAATCCCTTAATTAAGGGAAGCTTTGTGTAACTGATTGACAATCTGTTTTCAAACTATTTTCTTACCGTTTTTCTGCCTGCTTTCTACACTATAAATGCACGGCCCTTTTTCACAAAGCACACATGATTTAACAATTCTAGACTTCAGACTTCACAATTTCACAATCTCTTCTTAACTCACACTTATAGTATTTTATCTTCCTGTTTGCACTTTGGCTTTACAAGATTACTGTTTTTTCTACTCGTTTCTCTGGAACAGGTATGTCCTAATTTGAGTTTTAGCATCACCCCCAATGTGTTTACTTACAGTCTTTGTATCCATATCTACTTTATTAGTTCTGTAGTATTCTACATTCAGCTTAGTATGCCTATGTTCTACTGCCTGTTTCTGTTGTGAATCTTTCCTTCCAATCCCATTTCCCCTATGTGTTTGTGAGTGGTGACCTAGGGCATGGCGATATGAGTTGTTGTCCTAGAACTGATTTTTGAACCAATGGGGTCTTAACCTCTAAACAAGATGGGGGGTGTGCTAGAATATCCCATTGCTTAGTATGCCCATCAGCCTGCTCTTCTTGTGTTCTTCCAAATTCCCCCACTCCCCTATACCCATATGTGCACAGATTTTAAGTTATTATCTTTCAATTTTCCCCTTTCAGAATTTCACTTCTGCACTTTCACTCTCTCTTTCTTAGTTCCAAGTTCTGCCCCCCTCTTGTGAGCCTTCGCTTGGGGCCTTGAGTTCCCTCTAAACCTTGACACTTGAGGGCTGGCCCATCCATACTACACTTTGGCTTAATATGGTGACACATTTGGGTGCAAGCACTGCCCGGAGTTCCTATGCAACTCTTAGGGAACTCTGACCTACCCAAGTGGTAGAAAGGCTTTGAAACATGGTTTTTTGGAGTTGGTTTACTTCATACTACAGACAGGAAGTCTAGATCGTGCTCTCCTTGGTTGTAATTTTCAATTTCTAATGTATTTTTTCTTACTTTATTTTCTTTGGACTGTAATAACTTTGTAATAAACTTTTGGGGATGGTTAGTGTAAAGGGCGAGGTAACCATGCATGTAAAAGGGTAGATAACTTGCCCATAAGAATATCTAATTTTAAAATTTTCTCATATAGCTACCTTGTCTATAAGGTTTCTGCATTTTTTCATGTAGTTACCATACCTATAAGATTTCTGCATTTTTCATGTAGTTACCATGCTTATAAGATTTCTACATTTTTTATATAACTACCATGCCTATAAGCATTTCTACATTATCATTTAGGTACCATGTCTATAAGAACTTCAACATTCTCATTTAGATGCCATGACTATAAGAACTTCAGCATTCTCATTTAGATGCCATGACTATAGGGATCCTGCATTTTCATGTCGATATTATGTCTATAGCTTCTGCACATGCACGTAGAAAATATGCTATAGGTCCTTTCTGATTCTTGTATACCCACTTTTCACTAGGCAAACTTGTCTATAGGTCCTAATTACTAAAAAAAATGTAATTAGATATGACGCAACGCTTAGATATCATGTTGTAGAATTTTTGTACTCTTCTATGTCAATAACAATATTTTAAGTTGGTCAAACACATAGAAAGCATGCCTATAGGGGTTCTAATCTATATCTGAATCGCCTCACTTGTTGGTAAGTTTAATCTATCAGTAATGATGCATTACCAATTGTAGAACTTGTTTTCTTCTGCTAAAACTCGCTTTAAACTGGCAACTTTCTTTTCCTAAGTCAATCTGCAATCAGTTTGTCTTCTTTGTTTCTGAAATCAGTAGATATCATGCCTATAGGTTGCATCTAACACTTTGGCAAACCATAGGATAAGCTTATAAACTGAATCAGATTTTATTAATTACAACTACCAGGCAGGCCTGAGTCGGGCTTCCTATCTGAACTTTGTAATAAATCAGTCTGCCTTAAATTCTTTAAATTTTAATTAGACCTTAAGCAGTACATGTAAGTCATGCTAACTACTTACTTTTCTTTGCCTAAAGGAGGTTTGTTTGAACCTTTCGTTTGTATACATGTTTCCCCGTATTTGTTATATGTGTTTTTGCTTGTCGCCTTAGCATTTTCACCTTTGAAACCACAGATAAGGCAACCTCTCCCCCCCCCCTTTTAGGACTAGTGGTCCCAAGCAACTTCGGGGCTGATAGGATCGGAGCGGGTAATAGCATGCAATAAGAAAACGAGACTATTCCGCATTTTAATACCTTAACGGGGTGAGAAAGGGTAGATATGGATATGATGACCACGCGATAACACCACGTGTATAAGTGATTACCGGGTGTTGTGTGGGGTGATCCACATTATTAATAAACTTAGGACCCCCTTCCCTTTGTTCTTTGTTTCTTTTAAATCTTGTAAAATGTTTCTTCTTAGAAAATCGAGTCTATTTAATGTTTTTCCGACTTTGTTTATTTCTATCCTTTATGTGTAAATCCCCTCTTATTTGAAGTCCTACTTGCCTATGTGTTATTTGTACTTTAAGTTACAACAATACCTTGGCCGGGAACCACACTAGTGGATTCTGATGGGTGCTTGACACCTTCCCCTTGGAATAATTTCAAGCCCTTACCCAATCCCTGGTTATCCAAAGAAAACCATTCTTAATGTCCTAATGCACTTAAATCATTAGGTGGCGAATCTTTAATTCTCTTGAACCCTTCTCCCAAAAGAGAATGAGTTGTCCTTCTAAATGTCATAAACCCAAATTCTGCGAGAGAAAAGGGGGCGCGACAGCATGGCGACTCTGCTGGAGATTTATTTTAGGCTTTTACCATTTCAAGCTATTACTGTGACTTTACATTTCTTATATACATTTTCTTGTTTTAAGCATTTAATTCCTCTTCTACTATGAAAATGACTTGTCTCTTTGTTTCTTTTCTTTATTTCTTTTACCACTATCCTTTACTGCATTCCCGTATTACTATTTCAAACTATTGTACTTATTATTATGAATGTGCAAATATGTGGCAACTTATTTTAATTATTGCATAAGCATGTTTTTAACATCTTATTCCACCCGTGCCAAACAAAATACCATAGCAATGCTTATAATGAGTGGTTGTGCTCTTCCAATATTATCACCCCCTAAATTCGGCAAAGGCATATTTACGGTAAAGCCAGTCGGTCAACGGTGTAGTTGACGATTCTGCACCTTTCCCTCTTGATTTATACGCTCAAGGGTACCAGTATAATAACCCATAGAAACCTTACTCTGTTTAATTGTGCATGAATCATGGTCAAACCTAGCCAAGTCTGTTATGTTGTCCGCATAATGAATCTTTAAGATAGCCTTGTCCAATGTCCACTGGGTTTCCCCAAAACCCATACGGGCACTACCATGTTCTGTGCTTTACTTGGAGAACTTAATGCTTCTATGCCAATTATTGATATTTAGTAGTCGAGTCTGGTGGGGGTAAGGGCCTAACCTTTTTTCTTGCAGAAACATAAGGCACGAAGTCCCCAGATTCGGCATGGTCACCAATATCCACCCCAAACTACTAAGCTGGTGGAAGGATATTCACTCCAGTGATCAGACTCTTATCCGGAAGTATTTGGGGAACCTACCTTCTCTCTTGGAAATTCAACCCAATGACAAAATCATAGAAGTTGCTACTCCATTCTGGGATTGTGATAGGTATGTGTTCCGCTTCGGAGATGACGCCTTTGCTCGAGGAAATAGGAGGATTGGCTGGCATACCATGGGAAACTTTGAGTTTGTTAATGCCAGGAAACCACAAGGATAGAGGTTTTCTCAAAATGATGGGTCTAAAGAAGAATCCAGACTTGACATGTTTAAAGGAGTCATACATTCCCTTTGACTACTTGTACGAGTGATACGGTCACAGCAAATCTTACCATACTTATCCTGATGAGTTCGCCCTTACATCATTGGGGTATATTCACCAAAGAGTATTTGTCTTCATGTTCTATTTCTTGGGGATGATAGTATTTCTAATGAAGAAAGCAAGGATCCATACCAGGCTATATATGGTCACCAAAACTCTAATGGAAGGAATTGATGGACAACCATTCAGTCTTGTACCAATGATCATCGCAGAAATATATCAAGCCCTGGAAAGGTATCAATAAGGGGCCAAACACTTTGAGGGTTATAATCTGCTACTTCAACTATGTATCCTGGAACATCTCCAAAAGGGTGAGTACCGATAGGAAATCCATCAAAGGGACTGGGATGATCATATCACTTTTCATCATCCAAAGCGAATGAATTACATACCCAACAGGTTTGCCCAACCGGAGAATGCTAGAGAATGAGTCGAACTCTTCGAAAATCTGACTGAGGACAAAGTACAATGGATGTGCGAGTGCTTCCCGAACGAGGAGTTCATCGTCCAATTCAGGGATGCACCTTTCCTAATACTAATTGGCTTAAAGGAACGTACTCATACGTACATTTTCGGGTTATAAGACAAGCTGGTAGAAAGCAGGTTATACCAAGGGTCGACAAGATGAGTCACTTCTGGGCTGACTTTTAGAATGACGATAGCCCTTACATGTGCCAGGCTCAGCATATGTGGCATTGTAAGATTGTCTTGGGAAAGGACACCATTAAACCAGACAGATACCATGCAGGTCGTGCTCCCGATTATTAAGGCTGGTTAGAGGACAATCACAATGGTCTGGGACAACCTGGGTTTGTTCGAGGTAATAGGATCATCGATGAAAAGGCTGAAGCATAGGTCAAGTACAACCATCTAGGAAAGAGAATCCTAGAATGTGAAAGCGAGCACCGTGAGATACAGGAAGCCAATAAAAAATTAATTGAGGAGTGGAAGGGTATGGCTGTCTGCACCAACAAGCGATTGGTCTATCTAGAGCGAGGTATAGTAGAACTGGAAAAGAAGTTCCTGAAGAGGGTCGAAGATTTCCGGACTGCTGAAGGAAATGAAGGCGGACATCTGGACAGAGCCTACTTGCTGTTGGGACTGCGCAAGCTAGGGAAACTATTCAATGGAGCCAATTATGTCGAGTCTGGGGAAGGTCCCTCTGGGACCGAATAGATAGGAATTTCCATTTTTTGCTTTATAAAATGTAATAAGGCCAATGGCCATTAGTGACTTTTAATTTCTTGTTAGTTTAGTGTCGATTCAGGATTCGTCTACTTTTTATCACTAAAATGAGGCATTTAGCATCCTAAGTTCTCCAAATTAACTTGTCGCTAGGCCTACCTCGGGCACAACGAGGTCCCCAAAATTAGGACGCGCTTTATATTTCAAGCACTATGTGTTTAAATATTGCAACATTTTTTTGATGATCCTCACTGACTTGTTACCTTTTGTTTTTGCTTTTGTTTATTCCCCTCCCCAAAGGTTAGTTCGTGAACTCTGGCAACGTCATCATATTTTACGAGATCCAGGGGCCCTCCACCTACTCCTCTTCCCAGTCCTGTCAGGCACAAAAACAAAGGAAAAATGGAAGATTTGAACAACTCAACTGAACAGGTAGAGGTCACCAAGGAAAACGCATCCCAACTGGAACAAAAGCTATTGAAATTTCAGGAAGAACTCGATCAAGTCCAAAATTTGGAAAGTCTGTCATTTTTACTCACCACTCCAGAGGTTACTTTCCCGAATACTCAGAACCCTGCACCTCCGCAAAATATCCCAAAGAACCAAAACCATCCCGCTCCTCACCACCACTGCAGTACCTATCATACCTCCAATAACACCCCACTGATCATCCCAGAGCTCCAAAACTCCACAAATGGCCACTGCCACACCCAACACAATCCCCCATCTATGTGGAGACCGTACCACACTCTACCCAGACCGTCTCAAGCACACATGAGTCCAATGACAAGGACTTGCTCATCAGAAATTTGGCCAAAGAACTTAAAAGGTTGACTAGCAGAAGTCAAGGTGTTGAAGGTAGTAAGGGAATCGAGGGGCTAAACTACGAAGATCTTTGCATACAACCCGATGTCGAACTGCCCGAGGGGTACAAACCTCCTAAGTTCAAAATGTTAGATGGAATAGGAGATCCTAGGGTTCACTTGAGAACATACTATGACAAGCTGGTCGGAGTGGGAAAAGACAAAAAAATTCGCATGAAGCTTTTCATTAAGCGCTTGAAGGGAGAAGCCTTATCTTGGTACATTAGCCAGGATCTGAAAAAGTACAAGTTGGGTAAGCATGGCATCTGATTTCATGGACAGATTCAGGTTCAACACAGAGAATGTACTAGGATCCTGATTGACGGAGGATCCAGCCTCAACATTTGTCCATTGGTGACACTCAGGACATTAGGAAAGGGGCTGCATGATATCAAGGACGGGGCCATCAATGTTAAAGCTTTTGACGGATCCTATAGGTCTACTATTGGGAAATTAGCTTGTGTTTGCAGATGAGCCCTACTTTGTTTGATGTTGATTTTTAAGTGATAGACATGCCGGTATCTTACAATCTGTTGTTAGGACGACCATGGATTCATGTTGCTGGGGTTGTAGTGTCAATACTACATCAGGCAGTGAAGTTTGAGTCGAATCACCAAGAGGTGATCATTCACGGTGACAGTAGCAATCCCATATAAAATCACCAGACCATTCTAACAATTGGAGGCAGAAGAAGGATAGGCGGGGAAACTTACCACCACATCGAGCGAGTCAACGTTGTTGATAAAGACAAATGGTGGAATAACAAGATTGAAAGCATATTGAACTGGAGTGGGTATGAACCTAGCAAGGGACTTGGCAAAAACCTCCAAGGCATTACTAAGCCCATCAAGCTCAAGAAATACGGCACCACCATCGGATTGGGATACGAGTATACACTGGAGGAATTCGACCATTGGTCGCCACTATGGCATGGTCCTTACTATCCATTGGAGCAGCCAATATCACGCCTAGAATAGACTTTCCAACTGGCCGAAGTAATCTATGGGTCAGAAGAAGAGGAAGCACTGGCAGCAGTAAGGAATTGTTTCTTAGAAGACGATGACATGGATTGTTGTGTCATTTTTGAGGAGGAGGGGAGGAAGGACCTACAATACAGGCTGTAAGCAGAGGAGCATGACTCAATAACTGGACTATCAGAACCACCAAAGCCTAGCAATCCTCGGGGTAGCAAGGCTGAATAAGCATCATCCACTATTTTATTTTACTAGTTTACTTTCCTTTCGCACTTTTTAATTTTCGAAAGAAAGAGCTCCAACGTTCAAAAACACTTATGGAATTTATCAAAGCATTTCAGTTTTCTTATAAAACTTACACTTATTATTTTCTATCATTAATTTACTTATACAGCATTAATATTACTTATCTTGATGAACCAATGACTGTGACATGTAACGAGACAACGCAACAAATGGACATAGATTCAGAAGAAAATGATATACCAGAAGAGATTATTAAAGAAGTTGAGAATTTTGAGAACAGACCTAAGTCCAACCTGGATGAGACAGAGATTGTTAACTTGGGAGATGCAGAAAACATCAAAGAAACACGAATCAGCATTTATTTGTCACCATCAGAAAAGAAAGAATACACAGAGTTTCTAAGAGAATATGAGGACATATTCACCTGGTCGTACAACGACATGACTGGTCTGAGTACATATATTATGGCTCACAAATTTCCAACTAATCCAACATGTCCGCTGGTAAAACAGAAGCTCAAAAAGTTCAAGCCAGATATGAGTTTGAAAATCAAGGAAGAAGTCACTATGCATGTCAAAGTTAAGGTTCTCAGGGTAGTTGAATATCCGACATGGTTAGACAATATTGTGCCAATATCGAAGAAGGATGGGAAGGTTAGAGTCTGTGTCGACTACCGGGATCTTAACCAGGCCAGTCCAAAGGACGACTTCCCTTTGCAAAACATACACATCCTAATTGACAATTGTGCTGAGCACGAGTTGCAATCATTTGTAGATTGTTTCGTGAGGTATCATCAGATCTGAATGGATGAAGAAGATGCTGAGGAAATGACTTTCATTACGCCGTGGGGTATGTACTATTACAAGATGATGTCGTTCAGATTAAAAAATGCTGGGGCCACCTACATGAGTGCCATGACTACCATTTTCCATGATATGATACACAAGGAGATCGAAGTATATGTGGATGATGTCATCATCAAGTCTAGAAAAGACATTGATCACATGGAAGATCAGAGGAAGTTTTTCAACAGAATGAGAAGATACAACCTGAAACTAAATCCCGCAAAGTGTGCATTCAGGGTTCCTGCTAGAAAATTGCTTGGGTTTATTATGAGTTACCAGGGAATAGAACTGGATCCATCAAAGATCAAAGTCATTCAAGAATTTCCATCTCCGAGGAACAAGAAGGATGTAATGAGTTTCTTGGGGAGACTTAACTATATCAGCCAGTTCTTAGCATAATCTACAGTTATCTGTGAGCCAATATTCAAGATGTTGAAAAAGGATGCCGTCAACAAATGGACCGATGAATGCCAGAAAGCTTTTGATAGAATCAAGGAATAGTTATCAACACCACGAGTCTTAGTACCGCCCGATCCAGGTAGACCTTTGCTACTCTACATTTAAGTGTTAGATGATGCCTTCGGTTGCATCCTAGGGAAGCATGATAAAATAGGAAAGAAGGAACAAGCCATTTATTATCTCACTAAGAAGTTCACCCCGTACGAGGCCCGGTATTCTCTATTAGAATGCACTTGTTGTGCTCTAACTTGGGTGGATCAGAAGTTGAGGTACTACTTTTGTGTCTATACTACATATCTCATATCAAGGATGGATCCCTTGAAGTAAATCTTTCAGAAGCCCATTCCCACTGGTAAGCTCGCCAAGTGGAAAATTTTGTGAGTGAATTTGACATTGTCTACGTAACGCAGAAACAAATCAAAGGACAAGCACTAGCGGATCACCTTTCTGAAAACCCTGTGGATGGAGAACGAACCCCTAAAAACGTATTTTCCAGATAAAGAGGTATCATTCATAGGAGAAGATTGCAGAGTCCTATGGCGGTTGGAGAATGTTTTTCGACGGAGAAGCGCATTTCAAAGGAGTTGGCATAAGGGCAGTCCTAGTATCAGAAACCGGTGAGCATTATCCAGTGTCCGCCAAACTCAGGTTTCCGTGCACTAACAATATGGCCGAGTACGAAGCCCGCATCTTAGGGCTCAAGATGGCCATTGACATGAACATCGAAGAGTTTCTAGTAATTGGAGACTCAGACCTACTCATACATCAGGTATGAGGAGAATGGGCGACCAAGAATTCCAAGATACTCCCTTATTTGCACCGTGTGCAGGAGTTGAGAAAGAGGTTCACAAAGACAGAGTTCCAGCATGTTCCCAGAATCCAGAATAAGTTTGCCGATGCATTGGCTACCCTATCATCCATGATTCAACATCCAGATACGAACTTCATTGATCCTATTCTGGTGAAAATCTATGATCAGACATACTACTGTGCTCATGTCAAAGAAGAAGCAGATGGAAAACCTTGCCTTCATGACATCAAGGAATATTTGGCAAAAGGAGAGTACCCAGAGCTTGCAAATACTATCAAAAGTGCATACTTCGAAGATTGTCCAACAATTTCTTTCACAACAGAGGAATCCTGTATAGGAGGACTCCTGATTTGGGATTGTTAAGGTGTGTTGATGCCAAGGAAGCATCTAAACTGCTTGAAGAAATTCATGTTGGGACCTGCAGTCCACATACGAACGGTTTTGTCTTAGCAAAGAAGATCCTTCGTGCTATTTATTTTTTGGATGACTATGGAGACAGAATGCATCCAGTACGTCAAAAAATGTCACCGCTGTCAGGTACATGTATATATGATAAAGGTACCCCCAAATGAGCTTAATGCAACAAGCTCACCACGACTTTCGCCGCTTGGGGAATAGATGTTATTGGACCAATTGAACCTGCCACTTCGAACGGGCACAGATTCATTCTTGTAGCAATCGACTATTTCACCAAATGGGTCGAAGAAGCATCCTACAAAGCAGTGACTAAGAAGGTCGTGGCAGACTTTGTCCACGACCATATCATCTATCGGTTTAGGATTTCAGAGACAATCATTATTGATAATGGCTACAATCTCAACAATGACTTAATGAAAGCTATGTGTGAAACGTTCAAGATCAAACACAAGAATTCCACAGCCTACAGGCCTCAGATGAACGGAGTCGTAGAAGCTGCCAACAAAAACATCAAGAAGATACTAAAGAAAATGGTAGAGAAGCATAAGCAGTGGCACGAGAAGCTACCATTTGCTTTATTGGGGGTACTGCGCCACAGTCTGCACATCAACTGGGGAAACTCCCTATATGTTAGTTTATGGTACAGAGGCAGTTATTCCCACCGAAGTAGAAATTCCTTCCTTAAGGATCATACAAGAAGCTGAGCTCGACAACGCTGAATGGGTGAGAAGTCACTACGAGCAGCTGGCTCTTATAGATGGTAAAAGAATGAATGGAGTTTGCCATGGTCAGCTTTATCATAACAAAATGTCCATAGCCTTCAACAAGAGAGTCATACCAAGACGATTTGCACTGGGGCAACTTGTGTTAAAGAAAATTTTCCCGCATCAAGATGAAGCCAAAGGGAAATTCTCTCCCAATTGGCAAGGTCCATACATGGTTCATCGGGTTCTGATAGGAGGAGCCCTTGTACTTGCAAAAATGGACAGAGAATTTTGGCCAAAACCAATCAATTCAGAAGCAGTCAAGCGTTACTATGTGTAATCTTATGTTTTCCTATATGATGTAATTTGAACTACGTCTGACCTGATTCTCGTTTAAGAGCGGATACATAGGCAGCCTTATGGGTTCGGTCACAATTCAATAATATTTTCATTCCCCCTCCCCCTCCACCCTCCCCCCTCCAGCCGATCACCGCAAGAAGCCGTCAAAGGCAGCAACCCAGTAAATTAGGGCAGAATTTTTAGGAGAGCCCTCAAAATTTTGAATCGAGAGAGGTTGCAATGTCCTGAACCACATCACAGTCGTCGGTTCATCCAGAAAGTTATTTCTTAAATATATACTCATATTATATTTTTTACAAACTCATGCATGTTTTCTCTATTTAGCAATGCTACCCCAATGATACATACCGTATCATCAGAACAGGGCCAATTAGGTCAAGCAAGGTCGGCGGGGACACGAACTAACCTTTCCCCTTTATAAAACTTATGATTTTTCTTTGGATGTAGGCATCCAAGTCGCAAAATCATATATTATATACTCATACTATTCAGTAATACAACTCTCAAAACTGTCACACCTATTCACAGTCGCTATCCGCATACAATATCCCCAGCAGCCACAATATCACAATCAGCTACCCGCTATCAGCTAAGAAATTTTATTACTATTCACCTTTATCTCTTGCATAAGGCTATCATTCTGTCTTCCAAGACTAAGCTCTACCTCCATCTGCATTTCCTGCATTGCATAAGGCTACCATTCTGCCTTCCGAGGTTAAGCTCTACCTCCATCTGCATTTCCTGCATTGCATAAGGCTACCATTCTGCCTTTCGAGACTAAGCAGGCTACCATTCTGCCTTAAGACTAAGCTTTGTCTCCATCTGTATTTCCTGCATTGCATAAGGCTACCATTCTGCCTTCCGAGGTTAAGCTCTACCTCCATCTGTATTCCTTGCAGTGCATAAGGCTACCATTCTGCCTTCCGAGACTAAGCTCTGTCTCTATATGCATTCTTGCATTGCATAAGGCTACCATTCTGCCTTCTGAGACTAAGATCTGTCTCCATCTGCATTATTGCATTGCATAAGGCTACCATTATGCCTTCCGAGACTAAGCTATGTCTCCATCTGCATTCTTCCATTGCATAAGGCTTCCATTCTGCCTTCCAAGACTAAGCTCTATCTCTATCTATATTCTTGCATTGCATAAGGCTCTCATTCTGCCTTCCGAGGTTAAGCTCTACCTCCATCTGCATTTCCTGCATTGCATATGGCTATCATTCCGCCTTCCGAGACTAAGCTCTGTCTCCATCTGCATTTCCTGCATTGCATAAGGCTACCATTCTGCCTTCCAAGGTTAAGCTCTACCTCCATCTGCATTTCCTGCATTGCATATGCCTATCATTCCGCCTTCCGAGACTAAGCTCTGTCTCCATCTGCATTTCCTGCATTGCATAAGGCTACCATTCTGCCTTCCAAGGTTAAGCTCTACCTCCATCTGCATTTCCTGCATTGCATATGCCTATCATTCCGCCTTCCGAGACTAAGCTCTGTCTCCATCTGCATTTCCTGCATTGCATAAGGCTACCATTCTGCCTTCCAAGGTTAAGCTCTACCTCCATCTGCATTTCCTGCATTGCATATGCCTATCATTCCGCCTTCCGAGACTAAGCTCTGTCTCCATCTGCATTTCCTGCATTGCATAAGGCTACCATTCTGCCTTCCAAGGTTAAGCTCTACCTCCATCTGCATTTCCTGCATTGCATATGCCTATCATTCCGCCTTCCGAGACTAAGCTCTGTCTCCATCTGCATTTCCTGCATTGCATAAGGCTACCATTCTGCCTTCCAAGGTTAAGCTCTACCTCCATCTGCATTTCCTGCATTGCATATGCCTATCATTCCGCCTTCCGAGACTAAGCTCTGTCTCCATCTGCATTTCCTGCATTGCATAAGGCTACCATTCTGCCTTCCAAGGTTAAGCTCTACCTCCATCTGCATTTCCTGCATTGCATATGCCTATCATTCCGCCTTCCGAGACTAAGCTCTGTCTCCATCTGCATTTCCTGCATTGCATAAGGCTACCATTCTGCCTTCCAAGGTTAAGCTCTACCTCCATCTGCATTTCCTGCATTGCATATGCCTATCATTCCGCCTTCCGAGACTAAGCTCTGTCTCCATCTGCATTTCCTGCATTGCATAAGGCTACCATTCTGCCTTCCAAGGTTAAGCTCTACCTCCATCTGCATTTCCTGCATTGTATAAGTCTACCATTCTGCCTTCCGAGACTAAGCTCTGTCTCCATCTACACCGGCTGAAAAATTGCCATTTCATTTAAATCCTGCATCGGCTGAAAGATCGCCATTTTTACTTACATTTTGCATGGCCGAAATATTGCCACCTTTATTTACATCTGCATCAGCTGAAAAATCCCCACTTCATTTAAATCCTATATCGGCTGAAAGATCGCCATTTTTACTTACAACTTGTATGGATAAAATATCACCACCTTTATTTACGTCTTGCATCGGCTGAAAGATCACCATTTTTACTTACATTTTGCATGGCCGAAATATCACCACCTTTATTTACATCTGCATCGGCTGAAAAATCACCACTTCATTTAAATCCTGCATCGGCTGAAAGATCACCAATTTTACTTACATTTTGCATGATTGAAATATCGCCACCTTTATTTACGTCTTGCATCAGCTGAAAATTGCCACTTCATTTAAATCCTGCATCGGCTGAAAAATTACCATTTTACTTACATTTTGCATGGCTGAAATATCGCCACCTTTATTTATATCTTGCATCGACTGAAAAATCATCACTTCATTTAAATCCTGCATCGGCTGAAAGATTGCCATTTTACTTACATTTTGCACGGCTGAAAGATCGCCACTTTATTTACGCTTTAATGGGCTGAAAGATCGCCACCTGTTGCATTTCATGGATGAAAGATCGCCAAATTGTCCAAGGGCGTCATTGTTCGGAGGCACCATTCGCATAGCCCGAGAACGCCATGTCATGGCCCGAGCACCCCTTTTATCATTTACATATCATTATTCAAAGGCATCATAGCTCAGAGGCATCATTCTCATAGCCTGAGAGCATCATTTCATGGCCTGCGAATCCTTTATCATATGTTTTATGGCCCAGGACGTCATCCTAACCGTCCAAAGACAGCATTCATGGTCTGATGGGAACCTGCATCATGTTTAGATATTCGCACAATATACTCTTGTATTGCTTATTTGCAGGCAAAACGGCTAGCAACAGCCATCTTAGCAGGAGCAATCCCGCTCCAGTTTCCGAAGCCCTATTAGACTGTAACCATCTATCCCAACCTAAATATCGCATTTGTTCTTGAACGATCTCCATCGGCATATTCAGCCGACGGATCCTGAACAACATGCGGCTTGATTCCTGTAAGACCAAGGATATGTAGGCAGCTCAGGAACTAGAGAATGGTCAAATTCTTCAAACCATTTCGTTATTTCAAATTGGTCATCATATCTTTACCCGACAACTCTTTCATCCTTCCCGGGTGAAGAGGGGCAGCTGTTGATACCCAATTTTTTCTTATATATTTTTTATATGAAAAATACTTTCAAAATAGCATATGTATGCATATATAAGCGTGTCCAAATGTTTTAGTATTTTTTCTAATTTTTAAATCAATTTATTGCCTATTTTTAGCAATACAAAAACCAATAATTATTTCTCAAATTGTCATTTTGTTTATTAATTTATTTTATTCTCATATTTATACCAAAATATAGCTAAGGTAATTTCTAAATATTTTTACATATTTATTTAGTATTTTTAAAGCTAAATTGCATATAATTGCAATATTAGCATATTTTAAGAATTAATTGCGTTTATAATTACCAATTTGATTCCAGTATTTTTTATTTAGTATTTATATATTATTAATTAATTTACCACCTTTAATTTATTTTTAGAAATAATTTACTATTTTTATAAAATAAAAAGGGAGAAGTGGCTATTTAAAATGTAGCCCTATTTCATTTCAATTATAGCCCAAATCAACCCCCCCCCCCAAATAAACCCTATTGCAATTTCAAATTACCCGGCCCTATTTCTAAATTACCCAACCCCTGACCCATTTATTTTACCCGCCCGACTTCCCTTTTGATCCAGGCCGTTGATCAAAATGATCAAGGGCCACGATTCCACCTTTCCTTTTTTATTTCCCAAACCCCCTCAACCCTAGATCATTTCACCTAAGACGTCGCCTTTGAATCCCTTCACCCCCTCAAACTCTCTCGAACCTTCTCTGAACCCTAATCATCTCCAACCACTTCCACAGTGAAACGTACCCGAATCCATGGCTTCTCAGGCCATGGGATACCTGAAGATTCGAGGCCAGACCTCGAAGGTTTGCGCTCAAACCTTTGCTGATTCAAGGTTCCAGAGTCATCGACGTCCTGCCATTGTGTTTTAAGCCTGGTTTTGACCTCTCCGACTCAGATCGGTGACCTTTCCAAAGCCTATCTTATTCTAGGGTTCATCTGAAACCCTAACCCTTCGAGGTTTTCTCTAATTTTTTTAGATCTGTTGTGTATCTATGCTCTACTTGAGTTTTCAAACAATTTCCCTAACTTTTCTTTCAAAAATTACTTTTCGAAGTCTTTTTTTTTTCGATCAAGGTTTTTCTGAAAATGCATAAGTGTTTATATGACTTTCTTCTCCTTTTCTTTTGTGTGTATTTGCCGCTACTGTGTTATTATGTTTTCCTTCTACCACGTATGTTCCTCTACTGTGCTTTCTATATTCCATTCTTATATGTTCTTCTACTGTGTTTTCTATACTATGTCCTTGTATGCTTTTCTACTATGTTCTGCTATCTACTTCTACCATGGTCTGGTATGTTTCGCCTATTGTATTCTTCTACCATGTTCTTAAGTGTTCTTACTATTTTTTCTTTTCTTCTACTGAACCTTGTTTAAGTCTCTTTTAAAAGGATCTTCTTAAGTATGATTGCTTCTACTGTTCTTATCAGTCTTTCCTCATTATGGTTCGAATTAGTTTCTTTACTCTACTTGCTTTGAACTCTTCTACTGTATTAAAATTCTATTCATGAGTTTTGAATGCTGGAAGAAGCATGTTAGTAGTTTTAGTTCTTTTCTAAAACTTATAAACATGTTTCGATTCAACTACTTGCCTCCTCATCTCTGTACTTGATTCTAGGTGGAAACCCTAGAATCTGGTGGTTCTGTCGAGGTTTGATTATGTGATATGATCGAACTAGTGTTTTATTTTACAACCCTTAACTCTGTTAGACTGACTTTGAGTCTCAGAACTGAGTTTGGACATTTGTTTTCATACCATGCTGAACTTTTTGCTAAACTCTTCTACACTGGATTTTTTCTACTGATTTACACAACAATCTTCTTTAATGCTCACATGTTACTTATATATGATGAATTTTCCTCTAAATGGTTTTCAAATTTGCAATTAGTGTAAACTTCCTTTTAAATATAGCCTCATTTGCATGTTTAAACCAATGTGTTTATTTAATTCCTTTCCTTAAATGGTTTTACCTATTTGAATCGGAATCCCTTAATTAAGGAAAGCTTTGTGTAATTGATTGACAATTAGTTTTCAAACTATTTTCTTACCTTGTTTCTGCCTACTTTCTACACTATAAATGCACGACCCTTTTTCACAAAGCACACACAATTTAACAATACTAGACTTCAGACTTGACAATTTCACAATCTCTTCTGAACTGACACTTATAGTATTTTGTCTTCTTGTTTGCACTTTGGCTTTACAAGACTACTGCTTTTTCTACTCGTTTCTGTGGAACTGGTATGTCCTAATTTGATTTTCAACATCACCCCTAATGTGTTTACTTATAGTCTTTGTATCCATGTCTATTTTATTATTTCTGTACAATTCGACATTTAGCTTAGTATTCCTATGTTCTACTACCTATTTTTGTTGTGAATCTTTGCTCCCTGTCCCATTACTGTCACGACCCAAATCCCAAACCCGGTCGTGATGGCGCCTCTCGTGAAGACAAGGCCAGCCAACGAAACAAACGCTTCCTTTTAATAGTTATTTAACATTTATAAATCTAAAACATGATTAGCATAATCAAAAGCGCATAAAACAATGATAACAACTGGGAACCATCCTGTCACAGCCCGACATCAGGGTGTCACTAGTCATGAGCTACTACAGAGTTCACTAAAGTACTACAAGTCCGAAAATAGGAACAAAGTCTGAAAGTAACAGGAACAACATAAAATAAGGGAGAAGATCTGGTGCCGCGGACGCTAGCGGTCGCCTGACTCAGCAATGAGAACAAATCTTCAAACAGCTCAAAACCCGCTACCGGAGAACAATACCTGCAACTACACGCGAGGTGCAGGGAGTAAAGTGAGTACTCCAACTTAGTGAGTAATAAAAGTAATTAATAGCTAAAAGTAAGAAATCACGTAAGGCACTCCATCATGCTATATAGAACAGTACAACCCTTTTTTTATTACAGGAGAAACAATAAAATCGTGAAAATCCTTTGGAAAGCATCTGGGCTCAATTAAAACCTCTTTTGAAAATATTCCTTTTCAACAATTGCAAAAATAATTTCAACAAGTAAGAAATATTAAGAAATCTGCCCCTCGGGCTTAATATAAACTTCTCAGTACAGTATCAACCCCGCGGGCTCACTCCCAACTCACAAAGTACAACATCAGCCTCTCGGGCACAGCACTCCATTAACAAATAACACCAAGGTATCTGGTAGACAGTGTAAGAAGTAGCATGAATGCCAATGATATGAGTGCGGAATGTCATGACAACATTACAAGATGAGAACAAATGCATGAGTGCAATGCAATGCATATGACGGTACACTCTAGTACCCGTTTCGGCGTGCAGCCCGCTCCATATATTTATCGTCGACGGCGCCCACTAGGGCTATA